>JBBPCX010118801.1:0-20290 GCA_037974365.1 Hydrocynus forskahlii
TCCCCATTAAATCTGCAACACTGCAAATAATCCCCATTACATCTGAACACAGTAGATTTGAGTAATAAAGTGAACAGAAAGTGAACACCTATTAAAAAATTCTCAGCAGCACTATGCAGCACACACGAACACACACACACACACACACACACACACACACACACACACACACAAACTACAGGATTTTACAAACCCTAACTTGTGCTGAAACCCACACATAACAACCTGATCTCACGACTTATCGTGCAGCCATGACGACATATAAAAATGTGCTGCGATCATGCTTTAGGCCTTTTTGTCATGCTAAGACAACGCTTCACTACACTGTATTTTAATGTGCAGTGCGTAACATCGTCAGTATCTGTGCAAACTGGTGACTGTTAGGGTTAGGGGTTAGGGTTAGAGTTAGGGTTAGGGTTAGGGTTAGGTTAGGGGTTAGGGTTAGAGTTAGAGTTAGGGTTAGGGTTAGGGTTGGAGTTAGGGTTAGAGTTAGGGTTAGGGTTAGGGTTGGGGGTTAGGGTTCGGGAGTTTCCCTGTCTCACAGACTTTCAACCTTTCAACCGCTTTGCAAATAAAAATGATAAGGAATCAACTCATTATTTCTCTCCTACTGTTCCTCAGTCACCAGTTACCTGCACATTAAAATACAGGGTAGTGAAGCATTGTCCAAGCACAAGGTCTAAAGCGTGATTGCAGCACGTTTTTGAATAGATCATATATCATGATGGCTGCACGAAAACTCGTGAGACCGGGCTCCACATAATGACAGATTCTTTCTCATCAAAGTCCCCACACTCCAAGATCTGCCCTGAATGACACACCACATACACACCAACAAGTCCCAACCAGCAGTTCAGATCCTCCAAACTTCATGGCAGTTTCTTGTGAACTAAGATAACTTTAGATCTAAACAGACATAGTGGATGACAGCCAGGTGTTTGTTATGCTAGTGTGTGTGTGTGTGTGTGTGTGTGTGTGTGTGTGTGTGTACAGAAAAAGCAGAGCAGAACAAAAAGGATTTATGCTGTTTCCACAACTCAACAGGTTTATCCTCCTTCTCTGTACTCCAACTAGCCTTCAGGACTGAGCTTTCAACCTACAAATAAAAAATATTAAAAACACAGGAATAGGTTCTCGGTAGATGTGCCCTTAAACTTCAATCAGCAAAACACCATGTCAAGTTTAAACTTTTGTAACTTTTCTACCATTTTAGTTGCGGCGTAAACTAAAAGCAAACCTTTACTCATTTTACAAAAGAAATCCCTCTAAACTCCCCTTCAAAAGTGCTTTCACTTCTACGTCAGTAAACTGTTTGAACAGAAATAACTGAGGCTGTATTGCCGATATCCTTTTGTCCTTTAAATAATAGGCCCAACACACCAATACACACAGAAACCCAAAAGTGGAAGAGCCAAATCCTTGTTCAAACGTCCTCTACCTGAACACTCAAATGAACACAATAGTGCTGGTTCCTGCTCAAATAAAATTCTTTCACAATGTAAATGTGTTGCTTTTGACAAACTGCACTGGCCAAGATGAGCATTCCCATTAATTCTACTGACACACTCTGATGGATACAATCCCACTGTACATACCTAAGAGAGCACAGATACCTGTATTAAATCACTTAACGCACTGAATGATTAATCGTAGCAATAATCAGTTATCAATAATAATGTGACTGAAGTTGGAATTTGGCAGCTCTTTTCCTCCTACAGTTTTTGAAATATTGGCACGTCAAAATGTTCATCAATATCTGGCGTAGTGTGCATGTACTTTTGAACGGTTGATCAGGGGCCCCAAAGATTGACTGTCTAAAAAGAAAGAATTTTGTGGTTGAGTCGCCTTAAAATGTGTGTTAGAGAGAGGGGCAGTAGTGGCCAGAAAGGGACAAAACATGGAGAAACACATCAGTCTTGCAAAGCAAAACAAGACAGCAGACAAACAGGCTTCAAGACATAAAAACTAAGGTCAGTTGTAAAAATGATGTGTATCAATTAAAAATAATCAGACCATGACTGCAGCTGCATGTTTGACCATTCTTAACCATAAATGACTTGGTAAGAGACAGAGTTATCAGCTCTTGGTAATTCAGTGGTAGAGTGCCAGGCTCTGAATGGAGAGAATCACAACAGGCGCTGGATTAAATCCATGCTATGAGTACCTTTTTTTTTTTTACTTTTTTTGTCCATATAATCACCCATTTGAGTGTCTCCAAACACTGGTCTTAAAGCAACCATGCAATCACGCTTTGCATTTTCCCACGGAAATGCACTATTCTGTGACATCCATCCTCCCCCATTTTTCTCAAGAGCTGCTAGAGGTGGTTTCACCATTCCCCCAGCCACTCTTTGGCTTCTGAGTAAGAATTTCCAGGAAGTTGAAGAGTTTTTTTTTTTCCAGTTGCACTGGAGTAATGTGAGTTTTCCATATAAAGGTATGATTTACAAACTGGCCCTCTACACTATTAACAGCTGATCCATGTCTGAGCTCACATGTGTTCACTTCTATATGCACGATGGACAGTCAATTATGGGCCATCATAGATATAAGCAAAAGAGGATATTACAGCACAACAGCTCTATTTGGACCATGACCTATGGACAGTTTCCTTTCCTTGCTTGAATATAGAATGCATTTATGCTTGGCTCATAATAAGTTCCACACAGGACATTAGTTGATATCTGGCCAGATTAACATGCAGAATGACTAATTTGCTAATGTTTTATTTACTGTAATTAATATGTAATACTAATTGTAATTAACACTAATCAATTACAGCACTCATACAGTAATGTTGCTATTTTGTAAGTAGAGTACAAAACTGTTTTTACAAGACTCCATGCTTATAGAAGTATATTACTATACTGAACAATAACTGCTTCTTGGAGCAAAAGCGCTAAAACAGCACTTTAAGTTTAAGCAATGTAAGTTTATCAAAATGAGGTTTCAAACACCTTTTCAAACAATACTCACAATTCTACAATGTACAAAGTAAACAATCCTTTTACATGTTTTATATATTCCAAATGTCAGTGTTTATGCTAGAGCATAAAAGGAAATCCCAAAAACCCAACCAAACCAAACCAAACCAAAAAACAAAAAGTCCATAAACTTACTTGAATAATCCATGCTTTATGATACTGGGTAATCTAGCATGCTAATGGATGGCTAGTTAGCATTAGCATTAGCTAACTAGGCCTATATTAACCAAATTCAACACTAAAGTATAAACATCATGCTGGTGAACTTTCATTGCATTGAAGTTTGTTATATATTTTTTCCTATTTTATAATAAAGCTGAAAATAAGTGTGTGTTCAGACAATTTTGTATTATCATACCACAGGAGCCATACAATTAGGTGCTTTAAATGTTTTTCCATTGGGCTGCTGGATAAACCTGTTGATTTGAAGAATCATGCCGGCTTGAACACTTGTATTGCAGTGAAATTTCCAGTCTATTTCCCTCCTTCCTTAAACAGCGGCATGTCTTAGAGGGGGTGGCTTTACCTGTCCTATCTGCCACTCCTCAGTTTTGTTGATATAAGGTTTTCCAAGGGATTTTCCTTCACAGACCACAAGTCAACTGCAGTGATCTGAAGCCTTCGTGGTAAGATTTTCACATCAGAAACAGCATTTAAAGTATTTGAGCCTTTAAATCATATGCTACAGGAACACAGCACAATCAGGATACATAATATCACTTTCCTTCATCTTAAGATAAAAAGTGTCATTATGTAACCTGGTTACTCTGTGTACCAATGTTCTTCTCTCCTCACAGATCTGATGATGAAGACAGCAGGTCGGCTCACCAAAACATCCGTAGGCCTCTTTCTGCTCCTATTTTTCATGCAGAGCCAGACTCTGGCCTTTAAATTTTTTTCCTTCAGATCTGTGACCCATGAAGCCATAACCCGTGTTGCAATTTTGGAGACAACAGTAGATGTCTGCAGATCCCAAGCATTCCGCCAGGGAAGGAATTTTGTGCCGGTGAGACAGAGGTCCCCCCAAAGCTATTCTCTTGAACGGATTTGGTAAAACATCACTGAAAGTCAGTGATGTATTACCAATACAACATATACATAACATCTACATAAGCCCTGGAATGAACTAAGCATTTATAAGTGTGCATGTAGGTTTACGTCAGATTTGTGAAGCGTTATCATGATTTTATTCACTACAGCCAAATATACTGACTGAGCAGTCACTGGCAGCCGCTTGCTCTTCACCTGCTTCAGCCAAAGGTTTCAAAAAGAGCATTGAGAAAATCAACATAAGAAATGCCTGGGTGGACGTACGCCATGTCTTTAATGCCAGACGCCACTTTGATGATGAGAGCTTTTTGGCTGGACGGGATGTCATCACCAAGGGAGTGAGCATCGTCAAGGCCAGCATCAAGCAGCAGAGCTATGAAGCAGCCAGGCAGAAGCTTGGGGAAGTCCTACACACTTTACAGGTTGGTTGCAGAAAAAGATAAAGGATAATTCAGCAGTTTTATCCTTAAATCCCAGGCCTAATGCAGTCTGAGGTTTATTACACAATAATTACTTAATAATTACAAAGTAATGACATAGTAATTACACCCAGACTGGATTATAAGAGTGCTAACATTCAATGTAAGAAATCTGGATCTGAAACCAGCATTGAATAAGGCATTTAAGTAAAGTGGCCATTTGTCACTGGGTTAATGTAAGGGGTTCATGTCATTTTTTTAAATAACTTCTAACATTATTTCTGACTAGGACTTCTACAGTCATAGTAACTGGATAGAAATGGGAAACAGAAGACCTTTTTCCAACCTGATCAAACCAAGCAGCCCAATTGACAACATAGCTGGTAAAAAAAAGTCTGTTGCTGTGGTGTGGGTATGTGGGTGTTTTTAAACAACTGTTTTCCTTGATGTTGTTGATCCACTGCACAAAAACCCGTATGTGTGTGTGTCTTATTGCATTTCTCAGCTATTTAGAATGACGCAGGACAATAGATGCGGGACAAAGTTCTTGTTGAGTGGGACCAGGGTGTTTATAGTTTATAGTTTTGACGGGCATGAACTTTCCATAATTTCACAAGTGCCAAACCTCTTTACTGTCACAACAGCGTAAATATTAGTGATGTATTCACTGTTACAGCTGGATGGCAGTGGTGCAGCTTAGGTTATTGCACATGTGCTGTACATATATGTATTAGCTTCTGTTGTACTACGGATGTACAAACGGATGTTAGTAATATACATGTAATGACATACTTGACTACATATACATATATGAAATAATGACTACATATACATGTAAGGACACTGTGGACTCCCACCACGGCAGCGGAAGTGGCTATCGCAGCCACCAGAGAACTACTGGAGGACATCAGGGGGGCAGTTGGAGATTCTGAGTTTCTGAGGTATCAAAGAAACAGACTCTAAACTTTGTATTTATACAAACACACACACACACACACACACACAGACATAAATCAGGGCAGCTGGTGTCCTGGTGGTTAGTTCGAATCCCAGGACTGCCAGTGGCACCACTAAGGTATCCTTGAGTAAGATACCATATTCCCTCTGGAAATGACCATGATCAATTTGTAAACGACTGCACCTTGGTTGTAAATTACTGTAACCCGTCTGTAACAGTGAATACATCACAAGTTATTACACTGTTATTATGTGCATTGTTGGTGCATAATTACACATTTGGTTAGTCCGTAATCACAAGTGGTTCTAGAGGGAACAAAAATATTCATACTAGCTTAGCCATGAGCTAGTGACTGGTTTACACTGTAGGATGAGTGGGCTGGTTTATCCTGAGCAACAGCAGAAGTCAGTATAGTGTATAATGCCTAGTATGCTCCAATGTCTATTGGAGACATCCATATTGGTCATGTATAGGATAGTATTTTTTGGGTACAACCAGTATGTTTTGTTACAGAAATGAGAGAAACCAACCGATTCACCCGTGTAGCATGGAGGATAAATCCAAACGCAGAGTTTCATGAGAGAGTAGGTAGTCCATGCACCTTGATCTGAGGATCCTCTTTGGAAGAGTAAAGATTCCCACCGGAATCCATGTTCTCATTCACAGAGATAATAGGTATGAAACGTGGATACTCAGGGTCTTGAAGAAATGATCTTGACAGGATGAGGGTGAAGACTGAGCAATGGCTACCTCTGTTCCTTGGCTGATATACCATGTGACGCATTCATTTCCAGTTCTTTTTGCGCAGCACGTGACCCATGTGCATGACATGTTTAATCTAAAGTTACACCTCAAAAGAAATTCTGCAAGTGAGGACCATGATGATACAGAATCTTTCAGCAGAATCTTTCATCATGTGTGAGGCTTCTTATTGGTTAATACTGTATAAATCATCTAGTTTGGACCAGGCATGGTCATGGTCAGTGCATTTAATCCTCAAATTGTTAGTGTAGCTGTTTTATCTGTGCAGTCTTGGTCCGTCTATGTCCAAACATATATGTTCTCCATGATATGCATGCGTCTCATCTATTATTCTGTCTTCATGGCTGGGGCAAGAAGGGGGTAACTGGAGGGCCATTCCAAAAACTTAATGATGTTGGTGAAGGGTGGCAAATGTCATGGTGCATCACTGTACACTGAAAGTGAAACAGAAAAATCTCTCCTTGTGAAACAGATTCAGCAACATGCAGGAACTGCGATGGGAATACCTGCACAGGAAACATCTTGGAGCAGATCAACTCCCAGCAGAAACTGACTTCAGGATACTTCGGCATCTTTAGCCCCAGCAAACCAGCAGGTACCAGTTTTTCCTCACATTCGGTGCTTTGGGAAAGTATTCAGACCAAAAAACATAACTAATTTTTCAGTTACCCATTACAACCTCTTTTTCCCTTAGAATGAAGAGGCCTGGTTTGTTTACTATGCCTTTAAGATATGTGCAAAAAGTAATCTGGGCTGAAACGCTGTGAATAAGCAGGGCTGATTTGCGGAAGGTTGACAGACGTGTAAATGACATTACAAATATAACACATTTTAAATTAGCTATTTATAAAGCTTAGTTTCCATATATGGACCAAATGGACTGGAGAGATAGGTTCAAACTTTAATAGTATTACTGTGTTACACACTTATTTAAAAAACGTGATTTTATTTTCTGAGATATGGATCTTTTAATAAAGATATAACAAATACCAACATAAGTTATTAAATCATTAACTCAAACAAAACGTGTTATCTTTTAATAATTTTTCGAACATCTTTAAATGTGACTGACTAAAATGATCAAACATATAGTCAGTCCCTTTTTTAGTAATAAATGTATTAGGTTTGTCGCATTTCATTCCAAGGAAAGTGCAGCCATGGTGGAACTTTCGACCGGACAAGTCGTAGACCGCCCAAAGGTGGCATCAATAAGGACACTGTGGACTCCCACCACGGCTATTTACACCTAAAGGCAGCGGAAGTGGCTATCGCAGCCACCAGAGAACTACTGGAGGACATCAGGGGGGCAGTTGGAGATTCTGAGTTTCTGAGGTATCAAAGAAACAGACTCTAAACTTTGTATTTATACAAACACACACACACACACACACACACACACACAGACGTTCCCCACCTTCACATACATTGTAAATCAGGGCAGCTGGTGTCCTGGTGGTTAGTTCGAATCCCAGGACTGCCAGTGGCACCACTGAGGTATCTTTGAGTAAGATACCATCCCCACAAACTGCTCCCTGAGCACCATTGTCAGCAACCCATTACCTTCCTTAGTGAATAGAGCATACATTTCACATTGTTCACGCTGTGTGCTGTGGTGTTGTATAGACAGAGGTATATCACAGCAATATTCAACACTGAGAAATCAGAGTTTGTCTCAAATGGGGTAAAATACTCATGACAGGTGTAAATCTGATCACTGAAGATCAGATGGGCACAGGGCCTATGAGCAATGCAAATAAGACCTCACCAGTCTTTTATATCATGCTAAAAGAGGGGTGTTTGCTCTCATCCACAAAGGGCCAGTGGAGCTCCATTCCAACTACAAAACACAGCATTTAATCAAGACTCAGAATGAGGCCATAAAAACCACAGCAGACAACATCTATCCATCCATTCATCCATTATCTGAACTGCTTACTCCAAACCAGAGTTGCAGTCGTACTGGAGTGATCATAGGGTGCAAGACAGAGAAACATCCAGGTCACCAGTCCATCACAGAGCAGAGACACAGACAAATACACTCACACCTAGAAACATTTTAGCATGGTATGTTACCTCAGCCAGTGTTACAGTCAAAATAATTTCAAAAGTATAATTTCTTGGTGTTTATCTGCACTCTCACTGCAATGTATTTTATGGCATAGCTTCACTTTCTACTGTATCTGCTATGCTACGTGATGCAGCACATCCAGTGTACAGTAGAATATAACCCATCACATGATCTCAAAAAGTCTGCACTGAAAATTCTTTACTACCAAACCATGTACACCTCACTCAGAATTGATCAAAAACTACCTCAACTGACTCTTAACTATATCCATACTATCATGCATAGATGGCCAATCTGTTCAACAATGATTAAGTCTGTACACAAAGTCCTCCTATTGTTAGTTTTCTCCATAGAGACTCTCTTACTCACTATCCATGTTGAGCAGAGGAGTACTGGTTCCCCTTTTGAGTCTTGGTTCCTCCTGAGGAACAAAACACTGATTTAGCTTTGTTCCGAAAACAGAATTGTGTTCTACATTTACAGTTTGTTTTCTATTGCTTGACTCTTCAGGCTGATGGGATTCACCCAGACCGGAGTGCTGTGTTTTGTTATTGACACAACAGGCAGCATGAATGATGACATTGCTGAGGTCAGGAGAGTTACTTCATCAATCATCGACAGTAAGAGAGGCTCTGCCAATCAACCGTCTGAGTACATCCTGGTGCCGTTTAACGACCCTGGTAAGACAACCCCGATTCCCTCAGCAGAGCCTGCACATTATATGCTCTTTGATTATCTTTCAGGCTGTGGGCAAAATATAACTTGCATATGATTTATGTGGAAACATCAATTCACATATTTTCTCATTCCCTTAGAATATGGCCCACTGATCAGAACAACTGACCCTGACGTGTTTAAGAGTAAAATTAACGAGCTTACAGCTCAAGGTGGAGGAGATGCTCCTGAGATGTCCCTATCAGGCCTCCAGGTACGATTCAGGCTTCAGTAATGTTCTGGAAAAGAGCTTCTTTCTGCAACTCTTGCATTCCATGTATAATATACTTATAGAAATTAGGTGTAAAGCTTTCACCCACCCCCTTGTGTTCTGCATTACCAACTTTAAAAGCTCACAATTCCGTCACACAAAGTTATTATTGTTTGCGGTTGGACTCGTTTCAAAGCAAAGACTCTGAAGTTTCATGTGCCAGAGAAGTAAAATATGTAAACTTATTTTCAAACAGCAACACAGGATGGAATACCGGATTTTATATATGCTTGTGTCAAACTTCTTTGCATTCAGCAATCCGTATCATCCCTGTCAGAAAAAATTTCATTCTGACCATGAAAACCCATAGCCACACGTCTTAATAACTTATGTTCAAAATCTGAGCTCAAAAGAATAAAAAATGAATTTTCTATTAGGTTTTTAGTACAAGCAGTACCATTTTGTGCAAGCAGAGACGCCATTTTGTTTGGAGAAATCCTTATTTTTTTATCATAGAATTGTAAATCAATAAATTGCTATAACGCCGCTGCTCTCCCATTCATCCCATTTAAAAAGTTCCAGTTCGTACTCCCCGCCAGTCCGAAAGAGTCGACTCCGCCCAGTCAGACCAGTTTGAATCAATACGCAGCTAAACGGAGCCAGAAAAACTTGACAAAACTCTCTCAAAACACAATAAAACAACTCCAAAACAACTTCAAAGCAGTTTTACCACGACCCAGCCAGCAAAAAGACACTCTTAGCGAAGTGTCATAAAATCCAAACAATTACTTTTTCGGAGATAAACACGTGTGATTCTCTCTGCATGTCTCTCCAGACCGAAAGATGAGACTGGAAATTCTTATCTGCTGGCCAAATATCCCCATCAAATGTCTCCAAATGTGCTCAGATATCCTGAATTTGGTTTTATGTGTGCATTTCGCTGTGTTTCAGCATAAAATAATCCGTATTTGTCCGTCCCAGCACTCAGGGCACCTCTCTGTCTGGCCGGAGCGCTCCACTGATCTGGGACCAGCCTTTGGGCTTTTATGCCCCTGAGCGAGGGCGGAGCGTCTCCACCCATATATCCCTGAAACCTCTCGCTATTCGCTACAAGCCCGTATATGTAAATTACAACTTCTCACTAACTGGTGAGAGCAATAGTCCGTCAAAGCCCGACCAGTCCCGAGAAAGTGAACAGGTTTTAATCTGACAAAAGTGGGGGGGGTGAAATCGCATTTCAGCATAAGTGGGGGTGTTGAAACCCCCCCACACCCCCGTGTGCGACGCCCCTGCGTGACAGGGAATCCCCAGCTCAGAGCTGTGGTGCTGGGGCCGTGGTAGAGGTGGCACAGATGTGATAATAAGATTGGGACAAAAATGAACAAAGAGGGAGCAAACCAAATTAATAAAATTTGAAAATAAAGACAAATATAGACAGTAAAATATATATATAAAAAAAATAAAATATATATTAAAGAAATGAAAGTAAAATATTACATATAAACAATCAAATTAGAGTGTAAAATGAATGAGTATAAATCAAAGACTTAAATCTGAGAACTAAATACAAAGACAGGACAAAAGAGTGAAATTAAACGATAAAAGAGTTTGTTTTACCTAGAATATACAGGTCTTTTATATTCATATCTTGAGATGGCCATTTGGATTAATTATTTATATCTGTAATATCATTAAGACACTTTTGAAATCGAGTCGCCAGCAGATAACAGTAAAAAGTAAAAAATTTTCCATGCATTTCATCCCAGCTGGCCCTAACCGGCTCTCCAACACAGACTGAGATTTTTGTTTTCACGGATGCCAACGCAAAAGACGTATCACTGAAGGGCACTGTGCGAGCACTGATTGAGAGAACAAAGTCTGCTGTGAGTATTTTCTACACCCACTTCCTTCTAGTTAAAGGTTTTTCTTGGCAATCTTTACTGAAAGTGATAATCAGTTTCATCTCCATTACTCCTTCTCACGAGTATGTGAACCAATGTCATGCCTGATTATAATCTAAGGTGTGCTGGCCATCATGTCTTGCCCTTGACTTGACTCATCTGATAAAAAAGATCAGATAAACCTAAGCTAAACTTTCTTTTTCTCCTGACATGAAGGTGACCTTCATGCTGACTAACGCTCTGAGTGGTCTGAGGGTCCTAAGCAATGCTGAGGCACAAAACGGCCAACAACAAATTTCCACTCGTCTCTCCAACCCCTTAAACGAGGTCTATGAAGAACTGGCCCAGGCCTCTGGAGGCCAAGCAATAGAGGTCACTAAAGCAACACTGCCCCAGGCTACCAACATCATAGTGGACACCTCCAGCTCTACTCTGGTAATTAATGGACATACCAGTTCTCAGGTTCAGGTCATTGATTAATGAATTGTGAGTCAGACAGGGCAGCTTGGCTCTCATAATGAGTCCAGCAGGTTCGGGTCGTAAAAATCATGGCCTGTGCATCATCACATTACTGGCACTTTGGTACTAGCCTCTGTATTTCTTGTTACTGAATCAGATTTTTGGTACTGCCCATCCCAACTGTGTTCTTCAATTTTCCTCACTCTCGCTCTCCCCGATCCAAAATGCCTTTAGAGAGCTGCAAATGATGTAGTGTTGATTTTTTTTTAATTAATGCTTAGAGCATATTAGTAAAATCTGATTTCAACAAATAAAACTGGTCTACAGTCTAACACCAGTGTTTGCTCTACACACTCACTTTGCTGCTCTTTTGCCGCTCAGCTTCTCTCCAGACAACCACCCTCTGTGAGTTTTCCCCACCCACTTGTGGGCGGAGACTACTCTGAAAGTTTGATCTTGTGGTTTTTTACTGTTTGTTTCTAAGACCTTTTTGTTGTTTATGTACATTTGCATGTGGTGCCATTTTTAAAATCACAGTGGTGTCTATTAATATTACATGTTTTTGCATTACAATAACTTTGGTTTTACATGACATAGGAACAAACAAAGCTCAGCATGATGTCTGACACCTCGAGCATCAACACAAACCGGGGGAACTTCCATTTAAGGAGTTGTTTCACCGTATGATGACAATTTACCAGTTGTTGCACTTCCAGCACGGATCTATGCCGCTAGCTTTCTAAGGGTTAAAAAATACTGACAATTTTTGAATGGGACAAAATATACTTGTGTGTGAATATGTCCCTGCTTTTTTCATCATGATCAATGAGTAACATGACATCATTTCTGCATCCTTAGGTCACTGTTTTCCAGGCTGCAAGAAACCCAGCAAAAGCAGAAACCTTCTCCTTCTTTGTGGATTCGTCTTTGCAAAACCTGACGATTTACATCACAGGCACCTCTCCATATTACACCATCACCAGTCCTTCAGGTGGTTGGACTATGAACTGATTTCTTACACTCAGAGACCAGTGCCCTGCCAACCCCTTTCCTTTTGATGCTCCCCTTAAATGTGTTTGAATACACTTAATACTTACATAATTTAGAAAAGAGCTCTTAACAGAGCCATGAAGACAAGGCAGGTTTATACTAATGATAATATCTAATCTAGGAGTCTCACAGAGCAGTGCCCAACAAAGTGGGGCTGTGGGGCTTATTGAGAAGGTTGGGAACTTCCATACGGTGCACCCAAGTATCTCTGACCAGGAAGGACAATGGCTCATCAGGATAAACTCGACACAACCCTACACCGTCAAAGTCTTAGGTAAAAGGACTGCTCGTGTGTCTCCTGCTCACATGGACATAGACAAACTACAGAGATGAAGTTTGCTGCCTTTGTATTTCATTTGTTTTGAAAGTTTAATGTCCACTGTCCAGGTCACAGTGAGCTCGACTTCCTTTTTGACTTCGTTGAACTGACTGAAGGTCCGCGTTCAAGTTACACTGCGCTGAATGGACGGCCTCCTGCTAGTAAGTGAACATTCATCGTAACTGGTTGAGGGTAAATTCAATTGGATATATTAAATTAAATTAAATTGTGGATATATTCTATGTGTTTTGTGTGTACCACTTTACAATAAGACTACCCTTATAAAGGGTTTATAAATGATTTATAATCAGGTTGTTAATAAGTTGAAAACAGTTTATAAATCATTAGTAAGCAGTTATAAATAATTGATAACAGTTGTCGTACATTGATGCAGGCTCACTATTTGGTGAGATCTCAGACCTTGCTAGTTGCTGAGCTCATCTTTTCCCTTTGACAGGCAGAACTGTCAAGTTTTTTAGATATTTGTTAACATGCTCCTAATATTAAAACGCCAGATTTTGCCAAATAGTGAGTCTGCATCAACTTGTTCATAATTGCATAATAATGATTTATGAACTGTCCACGACCTAATTAACAATCTGCTTGGTGAATGGGTTAAATGCAGAGGAAGAATTTCGTGCTGTTCACACTTGTGGTGTGGTGTGTTCACGTATGACAGAATGGTCACTTTAACTTATTTTAAAGTGGTTCTGTTTTGTCTTCTGTTCAGACAGCAATGTGACCCTTTTGATTTCCATGTTTGGAGGGAACAACACAAGGCCTAAGAAGGTGGCTCTGGTCGAGGCATCAGGTTCCAAATCTTTTAATGGGACTCTAAAAGAGGTTGCAATTGGCATGTTCTTGGTGACCATCAGCAGCGTTCCAACAGGAGAGTTTATTCTTCATGTGGTTGGAGAGAACATCTTCTCTAAAATTTCTAACGACCTGTTCCACAGACAGTCCTCAACTCATGTCCAAACGTCAAGTCTGACCGTCACTGTAAGTTATTACTGTGGTTCAGTCTGGTCTAGTTGAGTATAGTTCACAGAGACTTCTCATGACTCATGAAGTACTAAGCATACTGTATCAACTGCCTTGATGCTGGAACAAGCATATTTATTAACTTATGGATGCCCACAACATTAGGTATTAAAATTTGGCATTAAATTATATTTTTCAGCTACATTTCAGGGTAAAAACTCTGAGATGGTAGCAATAAAGGGTGTCTTTGGTTAGTGACCATTTTAACTAATTAAATTATTTTTTAACATGTACACTGCCTCCTTTATTTTTCTGTTATAAAAAAATAAAATTTTCCCTTATAAAATGAATATACACAATTAAGGACTATGTTGAACTTTTGAGGGTCCATAATGTTTTTTGAACCTTTGGGCAAAAATTTATCAGCACCTTCATTTCTGGAAGTGTGTAGTACTGAGGCAATTTATAAAAGTATTCAATTCAGATACCCAGTCCTCATCCTGATTGCTCACAATATTAAATACTTGTATTGATTTAGTGTTAAATATCAGTCATGCTGTAAATCATTTGTAGTACGTTTTGTTATCAAAATGGTCATTTACATTCAGCAAATGATCAAGCAACTAAATCTAGCCTATAAAATACAAGTTTTGTGAGAAGAAACGGAACATAGCAAGGTGACAGTCTTTTGTTATCCCACTTTCTCTTGGTGGGTCCTTCTCCCAGTCACTAATTGCAGGTGTGTTTTAGCCAAACTAACAGAATTGGCATTAAGCATCGAAATCCAATGACCAATGATGTAGGGTCGGCAGTTTTTTAAAAACTTGCCGTGGTACTTCAGGAAGCACATGCTAGGCTTCACTCTTCCAGCTTGGCTGGTATCATAAGATTAAGGGAGTCAAAGCTAGCGTGTGGAAGTAAACATGCCTAAATTGGGGAAAATGCAAAAAGTAATTTCTGTGATTTATGGAACTTTTTACTCTCAGACACAAATTGATGGAACACTGGAGCCAGGAAAAACTTTCACTCTGCCATTCAGGGTGGCGACCAGAGGCTCTGGAGGAATATTTACTGTCACAGTCAGTAATGACCGCAGTTTCGTGATGACCGACGTTCCCTCAAACCTGACTCTTGTAAGTGGCGGCAGTGCAAACGGCACAGTAACTCTAACTGTTCCTGCAAACACCGCCTCAGGAACAGACGTCACTGTGACTATTGAGGCTGAAGCTCCTGGAGGAAATGACTCCAACTATGCAGTGCTGAGGCTCTCTGTCATTGCTCCGGTAACATTTCACATTTGGTTTCCTATTCCATTGTATTGCTCTTGCAAACATTTATATCCAGTCATTTCAAAGCAACACATTTAGCAGCAAATACAATGGGTGCAAGACAGATCCAACGCATTGCAGAAACCATATTTAACACATTTCCACATCTGTAAAGTTCACAAAACTTCCAGACTGATGCAAACAAGTTTTGAAAAAAAATAAAATTGGAAAGTCACTTACAATTCTTTAAAATAACATCTGCAACAAATATTCAATATATTTTCCAAAATAGTTCACAACTGAAAATATTTATTTAATGTTTAGTAGAGTAGCCTTCACTGGCTATTATACCTTCCAATCTTTAAGCATATGGTGACACAACTTTTCTGCAGTGGTTTAGGCCTAATAAAATATAATCTATGAGCTTATTTTGGAAAAAAAAAATCTGACAGCATCTCTTTTGGGAGGACATCCAAATCAAAGCATAGTACTTGTGGAACCATGGGATTTTCCCTGGAGAAGTGTTCCTGAAGAACTGCAGAAGTTGGATCCTTTGGTATCCCAATCCGTTACTGTGCAGCTTCACAACTATTTCTTGAATATCTAATGGGGCTCTTTAGACTTGGCCACTGAGATGGTGTTTGCCAATGCAACTTGGAAACTATTGACCATATTAAGTGCAATTGCACTTAATATGCACTTAAAAGATGGTCAGGAATGTTCTACTTTACACATCTAAATTTAAGTGTCTTAGAAAGACAGATGTTTAATATTTGTAAATGTCTTTTCAGCATTTATGTATGAGTTTTGTATTTTTGGCATCAGCGTGAATATGTGGTCCAAGTGAAAGTGTGCTAAATATTTTTGCAACATATTTTTGCACCTGTTTATTGTTGCTAAAATAAGCACATCCCATTAACTGAAGCCATAATACAAGATTTTTCTTGTCCTGTAAGGTATCAGACATTACTCCTCCTGTGTGCGAGATAGTTAGCATTAATGCTAACTGCTCAGGCAACTGCAGCCTCTCATCGTGGGACCTCTCTGCCAACATGACTGACAGAAATGGGTCCAGCGTCCAACGCGTGTCCATACGCCAGGGAATCGGCACCCTCAACATTAGTACTGTGCTGGATCGAGGCGTGAATGTCACTCAGGCGTTCTACAACGCATCTTGCTGTTACCAACAGGTGGAGCTGGTTGTGGTGGATGCAGTTGGAAATGTTGGCACCTGCACCAGATCTCTGAGTGCTGCGGTTACACCAAGTGCCAGCTCTAAGTCCACCACAAATGCTAGGGCTGCTCCCAGCAATCAGGCCAGTACTAACAGTCCTGAACGCCATCTGTTTGTGCCTGTAGTCTTTTGGCTAACTGTAGGAAATGCCTTGCTTTATCAGTTCATGCAGCTGTAAGAAAAACATCAGGCTTGTGGAGCACCGATAATGATTTTATTTAGAGGGAGTGATGGAAATATATAAATACATAAATACACATATTCATATTAATCTCTTAATTGAATGTACATATATATATATAGTCAGGTCAAGTCAAGTAGTCAAGTCAAGTCAAGTAGGTTTTTATTGTCATTACTACCACATACACAGTACATAGCAACAATACAACTAAACAAGACAAGACAAGACAACATTTAGTACACTTGACAATGACAATATACAGTATATATATATATATATATATATATATATATATATATATACTCAAACACAGCTGCAAGGATTGTTCTCTCCCGCAGTTCTCTGATTTGTTATGAAGCTTTTCTCACAGAGAGATAGTCCTCAGAGACCCCTTAGCTAGATCGTTCTCCTTCTTGAATTACTTTTTGAGCGAGACCATACCCCTTAATCTTTGTTATTTTGTGCTTTTTCCCTTCTTTTTCCCTTCCCAATTTTGGTTGTTATTTGGTTACTTTGTCTCACAAGGCTCTGTTTTAAGGCCTTCACTGTTTCTGAACACCAGTGTCATGCTGATTTAATTATATTTTTTTATTTAGACTCACCACACGGTTCAAGATTGTAACATGTTGATAAATTATTCTGTTGATGCCATAAGACAGCATGATTTCAGCTTTGCTTAAATACAATAATGTTTTATTTCCTTACTCCTTGTAAAAAATGCTTTAGCCATAGTCCTAAAAAGAGTTCCACCCACCAGACATGTCGTGCCCTTTTCTGCCACTATAGTTGAGAAACTGTGTGGTTTGGAGCCAGAAAAGTATGAAACAGCTTGCAGCATACTTCATCACTGATTCAACATGTGATATGATGTGAGTTCAGAGGGGTGGCAATCAAATTCAGGCCTTATTTAGGGGCCAGAATGACAGATAGGACGTACAGGGTTTTGTTGTTGGATTTCTGAAGTAAAGTTGCTGGCAGCCACCTCATATGTACCAAAGTTCATACCATCATGACACAGTACTTTACAAAATAAAAACTAAATACACAAAATGTATATAATGTGGAAAATTATAATGTGTAAAACATTATACAGAAACATCACACAACATTTTGAAAGGAAATATTTCAGGAATGTGTAACACTGGAATGTCGAAAAGATATGTAAGAGTATGTCACTAAAATTATGTCCTTTTCCTCCAAGTTCTGACCTACAACAGGTTCCCCTACACACAATCTTACAAAATGGAAACAAAAATCTAAACAGGTTTTGGTTTCCATTTTGTAATGTACATTTATAAAACATGATGGTATCTGTACTGACCTTTCTTTCAAGTGATTTTTGTTGGTTCAGTGCTCCATTATAATGATGAAATTTCTATATTGACAATAAACTCTCAAAATGCTTTTGTTTCTGTTCCCCTAAATTTTTTTTAAATAGTTGTATATATAGATATATGGCGGTCAGGAAACAAGGTGGGCAAGCAAGAAACCCCAAGAACATTACACTGTCCAAGCATTCAGTTATGTAAACTAAGCCTTAAGCCCCACAAGCCTTCCCATGATGCCTTCTAATAGCTGATGAATATAGGCTTTTAAAGCCTCATACTCAGGGGGAGAGATCTGACTATACTGCTGCGTAACTGGGCTTTTGTCAACTAAAACCAGTTCACTCTTGATGACCCTCATTTATACAATCTTGTAACCGGTATCTTTCCAAATTCTGGTCCAGCATGGACAAAGCCTTGATCTTCTCCTCCACTAAACTGTTGGCTGTTTGAGAAGAAACTGTTGCTTGGACCCCTGCCCTCACCTCTGTAGTACCTACTGGCAGGCTAATAGTTGCTGAGCTCAAGGCTCCTAATGGAGTGTGGTGAGAGAGCATAGGATCAGTAACCCCTACAATTACAACAGGAACATCAGCCGTGCCCTTGAACACCTTAACTGCGGCAAGAGAAAATTAAGGGCTTAAAAAGTGTATCCTGACCAGTAACCAAATATTAAGTACCAGTTTATGAAACCTCCTGGTATATGATCAGTCTCACCGGCCCTTACTCAAACACTACCAGAGCATCTTTGACACTGCTACAGTACTTCCTGCCAGGGGCCTGTGTCTACCTCAAACACTGTAGGTCCATAATGATCAAAAAGCCCATTGTAACACTCCTGAATGATGTTTATGCAATACCAGGAGGGTCTTTAACGACCAGAAGCCCTCGCTTTAGGTGACCTTCACATCTAATTCCAGCCAACAAAAGGGATCTTTGAGCCATTATCTTTTTCAAGTCACATCAAGGTTTATGCCTGCAGAGGAGAATTATGGGAGCAAAGCAGATGCATTCTGTTCACAAGGATTTTTTTCCATGAATATTTCTCCAGCTTCTGCTAAGTAATGTTTGGTTCTCAAAAAGCACCAAGGCAGAACTGGTGCTGTCCTGGTGGCAGAAAGATACTGGCTAATGCTCAAACAAACTGCTCATTGACAGTGCATTTCCTCATGATTATGGGGTTAAAATATCTACATTTTATAGAATTGGCTGTTTGCTGAATTTGTAACTTTAAAGAAACAAATTTTTCTTTAAAGTTATATATTTTTTAAAGTCATATTTTTCTCATATGCTAATCTAGGTAGATGTAGTCCCAAATTCAACACTTTATTAAAGTTTGTATTGTCATCTGTCCGACAGTTTACATATCATGCATTCCAACTTCACCAAACCTAGCTGTGTGTGGGTGTGTAAATGAGGGTTTGTTCTTTCATTTGCACAGTTACATTGCAATGCAGTTTTAGTTTAGAAGTACCCCGCCTACGTGTTGAAACATTGCTAACACATGAGTAACATCAAGGAAATATCTATGCAATTTCCATAGAAAAACACTGGCAGTTTAACAGGTTGTACTGAGTTCATTGTCTTTAAATGTGGCATTGTCATAGGAGACCGCTTTTGCCACAAGTGATATTTCTGCCCTGTTTCATCTGCCCCAGCTAGTACTATGACATGGGAACATCTAGAAGCAATGACAGTCCAGCCATGAAGCCATAGATCACACAAACTCACAAAGCAGGGCTGCAGAGTGCTGAAGACTCTAGTGGGTATCCTCTGTCATCTATCATTCAAGCAGCTCTACACAAACCTGAGATCCCTGAGGGAAAGTGTTGGCTGGAGCAGTGTAAAGTATGTTGGACTTTGACTACCTGGCAAAATAATGGATTTTGTCTAAAGTAAAGTTTGGTAGAGGAGGGATAATAGGCTGGATCTGTATTTCAGTGTTTGTAACAGTGAAGGACAGTTAAGGCTATAGTTTACACAAATATATGCTTCTAACTTTGTGGAAACAATTTATTTCCTGTTCCAGACCGACACTGCCCCTGGGTACAAAGCCAGGTCCATAAAGACATTGTTTGAGGGGTTCGGTATGGAAGAGCCCCACTGACCTGTGAGCCAGGTTTCTTATTCAACATCAGTGCTTGACCTCATAAATGTTCTTCTGACTGAATGGGCAAAAATTCACACAGACACACTGCAGAATGTGTGGGATATATTACTATTATCCATATAATATCCATATTATGGCCAATGGTTTTGGGATGGAATGTCCAATAAAGTCATGTAGGTATGAATGTCAGGTGTCCACATACTCTTGGCCAAATTGTGTACATGTGCTATTAATGATAATAATAATAATACATTTTATTTATAAGCACCTTTCACAACGCTCAGGGTCATTTTACA
>JBBPCX010118821.1:0-20288 GCA_037974365.1 Hydrocynus forskahlii
TAAGTGAAAGTATGCGGACCGGGTGATGTGATTAATATGAGACTGAAATGAGAGAGTACTATCAAATATGACACCTATATAAGATTCACCCTAGGAAATTATCACTGAGCGGGCGGCTGAAAACGAAGAATAGGAACGAACTTCATTTAAAGAAGAATGCAAAAGAACTTCATTTAAAACCTGGTAAATAAACACTGTTTTCTTTCTTTTCCAATTGATTTATGCCTTTCACTTCTGCTATAATCAATATTCCAGCACTATCAATACCAAGCTCCATTGTTATGGTTCCTTTTCAATTTACACACACTCAGAATCCATTATCGTCATCAACTGAACTGCCCCACTGGGTCGGCCTGCCAAAAACTGACCAAATAATATTTGCACTACAACATGGTGAGTCTTAGGAAAGTGCTGACACACAAGTGAAACATCAAGAACTCAAAGTTCAGAATGGGACCTACTAGGTTCTACAAAAGGATTCACTGTGTGTACTGTATGATGTAAAGAATCCAAAGGATTTTCAACGACACCCACGGGTGAATTTTAAACGCTTAGGGGGTCACAACAAAATGCTGTTGGGATGGACAACAGCATGTTTGGTATCATCTGATCCCCTTAAATCACTAAATCCAACCTACAGAACAGACAAACTTTCCAACTGTTGTCCAGTTAAATACATCCATTTATTAATTTGTCGCAAGACAACTGCAATTAAATCAATATCACCGCGAAGAAATCACCACAGAACTCAAAACAGTTGTGTTTTGGGCCTACCATGCTTTCACAAACTTCATGAAGCAAAACATAAAATCATAATAAATAATATATATTATATAGTATATAATATATACTATAAAACCAACAATCTGAAAAGAACTGGTTGATAAATAGTTTGAAGAAGTAGTTTGAAGGAGCACAGACCCTGTTAGAACCATTTCTTGCAAAAGGTCAGAGGAGCTCAGATATGGGACTCACTGATATTATGAAAATCTATACCATACTTCATATTGTTTAGGTTTAGATCTATAAGGATTAGTATTTAATCTAAAGCTCAAACTAAAAATATAAACAACACATTTCATCCTCAGTAAACAGAATTCCTAGCACAAATATTAATACACTAATACTTCTGGAATTTAGGTGAGTACGAATCAGGACTAAATTCCGCAAATTGATTTGTAAGAATTTGATGCTGAGTGTCTCTTTTACCTGTAGAGGCAGGCTGTCGATGAGTGAGGTGATGCCAAACAGGACAAGCAGCAAGTTGGTAAGAGTGAAGGCTCTCATGGCATTTGTGAGTTTTTGGATTTTTCTGTCACGCTTCAGTTTGCTGGCAGAACTGCTGTTGGACACAAACAATGAAATCCATCAGGACCTGCCTTCCATGTATCTGAATTTTACTATGAAGTGTTTATCGAATGTTTAAAGGCCTGTAGTTTACACTTTTCTAATATTTTATCGTTCACTTTTGACTGCTATGAAAAAGTCATATTTCATTATTACTTCACCATCCTCTTAATATCCTTTAATATAACTTAAATGTGCTGTTTTATAAACTGGCAGCACAGTGTAACTGCAATTTGAATTTGTTTATATCTTAATCTTTAATTTCACAGTAGAGAATAAAATGTGGGTTTGTGTGTGTGTCTATGTCTCACAGTTTCTCTCCCTTTGACGGACCCATTTCCTCCTCGCACTCTTTCATTTTCCAGTCCATGATGTAGCCAATCAGAGGACACGTAACCAGGCACAGGAGCTGCAGAGTGCCAAAGATGGACGAGTAGAAGCTCACTGGAGAAAGCACACATACAAATCAGGATACATACGCAGTGTTCACATTAATGCCTTAAATTAGGATAAAATGTGTCTAATTCAAATAAAAAACGAAGAGTGGCATTGTCCAAAAACTGGCATTGTTACTTGGCATGAACAAACATTCTCCCGAGCCTAAAAAAACACCCAAAAGCGTAATGCAACCAAACACTGCCCTCACCTTTATTTTCAGCCTCTTTTTCCAGTCCTTCCAAGTCTGCAAAACAGCACAGAAACAATTAGACCCACTTAAACTACAGGAACAAAAGAAAACAGTTTTTATAGGCTGTTTTATGTAGACACAAACACAAGGCGATATGGGAAGCTGTTGACTGTGTGTGTATCTGCATGTGTGTGTGTGTGAGTATGTGTGTGTGTGTGTGTATACACTCACGCTCAGGGTTGACCATGAACTCCAACATTTTGTTCATGGCTCCCATGAAGAAGATGATGCGTAGCTGAGACATTCCCATGGTTACCAGACTCCATAAGAAGATTGGGGAAAAGACAGAGCGCCGAAATGGAATGGAATCTAAGAGAGACACAGACAGACAGACAGAGAGAGAGAGAGAGAGAGAGGGAGAGAGAGAGAGAGGGAGAGAGAGAGAGAGAGAGAGAGAGAGAGAGAGAGAGAGAGAAATTAAAATTACATTATGTCTGTATCCAAGCTTAAAGTCTGGTGCCTCACCCAGAAGTAGTGGTATACCCGGTATAGACTGTATGATTTTGGGCTTCCCGGACAAAAGATGACAGTCATTGAACAATCAAGGCGATTTCTTCAGTCATGGTTCCTAAACGGTGGTCCTACATCGTACTGTGAGAGAGGTTCAAAGACAAATGTCATCACAGTTTTGCAACCAAAAACAGCCTAGAATGACCTTCTCACAGTGTGTGTGTTACTCAGACCAGCAAGCACAGAGCAGCCTATCAAAACGCAGCATGAAATGACGTTTCTTTAAACGTAACATCCAAACATGGAGAAACGAAGGAATACTGCTATGTGGGACACCGGGTCCAGTACTACTTCCGTGGATTTTTCTCCCACACCATAAAACCCACAAGTGCGCAACTCATCTTGCACTGTAAACGCAGCACAGGCGCAGGCTGATAAAGTTTTGTTCTTCTGTACTAACCTGCATCGTAGTGTATGAATCAACAGGCATCAGAGTACAGTCCTTCATACACACCATCATACATCTACAGCCATGTTGTGCCCAAGTTTAGTAGGTCCATGTGTGATTTGTAATGATCTTGTAAGATTGTTGAAATCACACTGTAGAGGGCATAGTAACAAGTTACCAGTATGGGTGTGCATTTTTAAACAAATAAGTATTTTACAAATCCAGGTGGTAGTATTTAATTAGTCAATAAGAAATCATGCAGACCAACAATTCAGTGTATTGTATTGGTCTGTAACTTTGCTACAACAGGAGCACCTTGATGTGAGCATATTACCAGAGATTAGTGGTCAAGCATGTAACTGAGAAGACTGGGGACATACAGCTGTCTCAGTAGCTAAGCTGTCAAAGATTAACTGACATTGTTTATTTTTTTGCTGGACCTCCCAGCCAGTCAGACTGATGCAGATGGTAATATACTAGAAACAATGCTCTCATAACCCCCCATACCTGAACGCTACAAATAGGGAATAAAACAATTAATTGAAATGCATAATTACTTATGATAAAGATGACATAAGTGAAACACAGTACTTTCACTTCTATTTGAGCTGTATATCGTCTTATATCTTGCTGCTTAAGACATTTTTAGCTGATTTTAACTGTTCTAGGTGCATGTTACATGTAGCTTCAGGTTTACACCGAAACAACAAATATTACATCTGATCAGGTAGAAAAGTGGATCTTCACACTAGTAAATTATATTGCATATAATGAGTTCGCATGATGAATAAACAGGCTTGTTCTGAAAGGACCCTGACTCTTCCACACCACTAAGCAAGCATATGAAGACCAAATAACACTCCAAACAATTCAGAGACAAATTTATGGAGATGTATATGGTTAGGTTATGAAAAAATATTCCAAAGAGCACCATAACATCCATTATAACCAACTGGAAAGAATATGGGGCTACTACAAACCAGATAAGAAAACATGTTTGTAATGTGCCCAGCATGTGGCGGACTCCCCAAACACATGAAAGAAGGTTCTCTGGTCAAATTAGGCTAAAATGAAACTTTCTGGCCATCATAGAAATGCCACGTGTAGCACAAATCCAACAGTTCTCATCACCCTGAGAACACAGTGAAGCAGCATCATGCTGTGGGGATTGCAGGGACAGGAAAAGTGGGCAGGATTAAAGGAAAAATTGCAATTCTTGACGAGAATCTGTTTCAGTCGTCACAGATTTGACCCTGGGATAATGGTTTACCTTTCACTGGGACAATGACCCTAAACATACTGCTAAATCTACTCTGGATTGCTTTAAAGGGAAACATTTAAATGTCTTGGAATGGCTAGTCAAAGCCCAGGCCTCAATCCAATTGAAAATCTGTGGCAAGACATGTGCACCAGCACAACTCATCTAAATTGAAGGAGCAGTCTTGCCTTGAGGAACAGGCAAAAGTCCCAGTAGCTAAGAGACTTTGGGGGGACTTTGGGGGGTGAATACTTATACACACTCAAGACTTTTTTGGTCCCCTATAGTTTGTGTCACAATTAAAAATACTAAAAATACCAAGGGGGAGGGGGGGTGAATACACTGTAGATTTTGCCTACATAACATTTTATTACATATTTTAATGATACACTGACATTTTTCTTTTTATGTCACTATACATCCCTGATGGTCAATACATCAGGTATTGTACTGGGAACAATTTGCAATTTCCAGAGCTCTGAGAAAAGGTTTGCTGATGCTGATGTCCAGCCCCCACTGAGAATGTCATTTTACGAAATCATTTCAATTTTCAGCTGCTGCTGGGTCCAAGGGGATTTCTGCATTTATTTGTCTCTTAAGTGAATGCTGTTGGCCGTTATATGGAACCCTGAAGGAGCAAGATGAAAACGAAGAGTACCCAATAACGTTTGGAATTCAGACGTTATTAAGCTTGGTTTAAGCGCGAAGTCTGGCTTTTTGTCCCCCCAAAGAAAAACCATATAAAAAAGAAATGAAACCGACTTTAAATAGACATGTCATTGTCTCAGTCACTGAAGAACTTCATTAGATTAGATGAACTCAGTGGCCCTCTGACCTACATGGCACGGCTCCCTTCCTGTACTTGCTCTTCCTTTTACTTTATGGACCTTCCTTGTACTATATGATGTGTGTGCTGGCGTGGTCACTCACGTGGAGCGTTCTGGGTAGCATCAGTCAGTTTGTCAGTTGAGTGGTTCACTTGCTCTTCCAAGTTCACAACATGCTTCAGAGGTTTGTCACCTGAACGCAGCTTCTGCCTGAAAGCAAAAGAGAAATTGTAGTCTGGAGTATATGATGTGAACAGGATTTTCTGTGTCAGTGAGAGTGTAATGATCCATGATCAGTGGCTGAGCATGCAGGCTACCTAGGTACATATGTGCAGCTTCAAACTGTAGATTCTGCTTTTAACCCTCAGAACTCACATGACACACTGGTGCATCAAAAGTGCACAAAAGTACCTTATTCGGGGCTTCCGTGTGTTTGGGTCGACAAAGGAGGTTTCACGCATCCCAGGAAGCTTTGTTTTGTGATCATATGCCGTGTAAAATCAGAGATCTCAAACTTGTAAAACACATGAAAGTTACATGGTATGAGAATTCCAATCACTTGGGTGTGTGGTGTGCAGGAGGGGTGTGTGTGAGGGTGAGGTTACCCCTTAGAACCCTGAGGGTATTATTTCATTAATGCATTACTTGTACTTTTCAAATATTTAAAGTCTTAATGTGTAATGTAAAAGGGTATCATATCCTTTTTCAGAACAATCTAATTTAACCAACTATTTGGACAACTGATCAGATAATCCAACATTTTTTTTCTTTGAAAATCCACTTATACTTTCAAACCTTTTAAAGTTTTCTGAAATATCCAGCCTACATGCATATTATTATAATAAGATATGTTGATTTTTTTTACTGAATGATGTACAAATGTTTTACACACACCCCTTCCCCACACACATACGTGTTTCTCACGCCAGATTTTTTATGATCAGAAATAAATATCTTCATTTTGACTTTTTTTTAACTGCCACCATTTTTCAAGTTCCAAAAACTGTGAATTTCAGGTTTATAAAAAATCTGAGATATCTGATTCTGCATGTTGTACAATCAAGAAGCGAAGCTTCCTGTGACATCCGAGGCCTCCACTGTTGACCCAAACTCATGGAAGCTCCAAATCAGGGCATACTTTTGTATAAGACCATGTTTTAGCAGCAGTGTACTTTTGAAGGCTGGAGCATCATTCGAGTGCTGAATCATGAGATTCTGATCAAGGTTGAACGTACACGAGTCTTGGTACAAACTCCCAAGTAGGCTGCATTTCAGTATACACAAAATTCTGAACCAAACCATGATACAAACTGAGATTTGACCAAAATAAAACCTTTAAAAAATGTTACTGTAACATTTACACTTTTGTCTGGTCAGTGGCATAATTCCTTTGAAGATAAGATAACTTCTCTTCTCCCTAAGTCTGGCTGGGTCTTTACAACAACTGAGAAATCAAGACAATCAAAGGCTTTACACTGACATCTCCTCCATCTCCTCTGGTGTGGGGAAGGACTCTACTGGCCAGTTCAGGAAGCAGTTGAGGAAGACCAGAACAGCAAGACCAGCCCAAACCCACATGATCACAGTGAACGACACACCAGCATCATGAATCAGCTATTGAAAGAAGGAAAAAAGAGAGAACATGTTATAATGCTGATTTATAATGTATCCTGTGGACAGTCACCCCCATAGGTTGTGTGTAATCACATATTATTTCTCACACGTCTCACTGCAACAAGCAGAGAAATTATTCAAAACTTTAAATCTTATGCTCTTATAATAAGGTAATGCTGTGTGGAAATCTTGACAACAGAAAAAAAAACATTTACAAAATTGTGCAGAATTGACCCAGTCAATTCAGGACATAAAGTGAATGTAAATGTATTTCACTACGTATCTACTTATGTAAGTAATTACAGAAATACATTTTAACTCTATAGCAAAACAACTAATAAAACTATTATATTTTCAGTATGAAAAGATTCAAAATGTTGCCCCATTATACACTACCAGTCAAAGGTTTGGACACACCTTCTCATTCAACGATTTCCTTTGTTTTTATTATCGGATACATTGTAGATTAATATTAAAAACATCACCTATTGCTCTGATGACAGCTCTGCACACTCTTGGCATTTTTTCAATCAGATTAATGAGGAATCAACCTGGAATGGTATTTAATTAACAGGTATTTCTTCGTCAAGAGTTCATTAGTGGAATTTCTTGCTTTCTTAATGTGTTTGGATCATCAGTTGTGATGGTCGGGTTGGTACACAGTGATCCTGTTCCACTACGGTTCTACTCCACATTATGGCAAGAACCACTTAACTAAACTTTTTTTGTTTACTGCATCCTTCTTTCATCCTTTTGTTTGTTTTCAACATTAATCTACAATGTAGAAAATAATAATAAAAAAAAAAAACATTGAATGAGAAGGTGTGTCCAAACTTTTGACTGGTAGTGTATGAACTGCATAAATCATTTTCATCTCTGATGCAATAGACGCAAAATCTTGCAGTAAAGGAAACCAAACGTGTCAGAGCACATTCCCCTGGAGTAGTATGCTGGTGCAAGTTTAATTATGTACAGATGCTTCTATTAGTGGATACGTTAAACATTCCTGATACCTTAACTCCTGGGAAGGTGACGGCAGATGATGCGTATGATCCTATCATAAGTGACATCACCGTAGAACTGAGACTTCCGAACATATTGGGCAGCTGCAGCAAAGGAGACAGAAAATGGAAAAATGTTACTGGCCTCATATTGGAGTTTCTATAAAGGATTCTATATAATATCAATAAACATTCTTATGACTTCCAACAATATCAAAACCCTTTTTGATGCTTCGAAGATTCTTAACAAAACTCCAACATGGAGATTATGCGCAATAACAGCAACAATAATATCAATAATATTAATGACACACAATAAGATATCCCATAGAAAAACACTGAATACATTGAACATGTTTACGAGTAAGCACATGTGAAATGTATGTGACTTTTTTTACATGACATCTTATAGTGTACTATAATAATAATTATAATAATAATGATGGCACACAAGGTGTATCTAAGAAGAAAAGTCACATATATTTCACATTTTCACGACACGTGATCAGCCACTTTTTAACGTGATCACGCTTTTTCCACGTGTAAAAACTTTTTTTTCACATGTATGTGGAAAATATCATGTGGAGTCTGGAAAACGTTGTATTCAGTAATTCAGGAATTTTCTGAACTGTAAAGAATCACTGGAGCACTCAAAAGGTTCAAGTTGTCATATGTAATAAATATAAGCACAGAGCCCCCTTTTTAAAAAGAGCATCTAAATTCCATTTGACGTTCCATCTGGGTTAACTCTGTGCAGCCGTTTCACTTCTGCGGAAATCGCACGAGTGTGGAAAAGCTTCCGACGCCAGTGTCAAATAACAACAAGGCGTCAAACTAGTGACGTGAGGGTGTGAACAGGTTCCTCCTGCTCTCTGGGGTTAAAGGCGTACACACACAGAGGATTCCAGGAAAAATATTCTGAGACAAATAGACGCTTGTGAACACCCTCGGGTCCAAGCATGTGACAGAACTCCACTTGGCAATACTACTGTGAGAGAACTCACACTCATTCATTTTTTTTCGTGACATAATAACAGCCAATCTCTGGTTTACATTTAAAGCACTAAACCAGAATCAGAAAACTGAGCACTTTTTATCCAGAGGTACTGGCTTCCACTTTTGTAAACACTTAAATAAAGAGGCTGGTCATCGTCTCCTCATAGACTTATATCAACTACAACATAAATAATCGAATAGAAAAAAAGAGCAATCATACACTCACACACAGAAGTCTGGCAAAAGTCCTATGCAAAACCACAACATACTTTAGTGACACACCCTCCCAATATTAATATGTTCTAAAAATGCCCAAAACAGTATTGCTATGCTACCACAGACGATCAAGCATTTCCGTTGCAATCAGTTGCCCCAACTAAGCTTTTCATCTCCCTATCGGACAGAAATGTATTTTCAGGTTAAAGGTTACATGCTGCATCATCACCTTTGGAACAAAACCTTACATCTCACAAAAAGTAAACGTCAGTGTAACTTTCAATGTAAATCAGTGAAAAACAATTTCACCATTTTTACACGATTTAAACAAAAGCTGGCATTTTCAAGTTTTGTGAAAAAAACAGTGAGGATATGCAGTATGTGACCACTTTATCCTTCAGTGTAAGTAAAAAAATCCAGACCTCATTTCTTTCTGAGCATTCAGCCATAATTTTTTCCCCCCAAATGCTTAAATAGCTACAACTTTACAGGTCACCAGCTGCCTTAAGTCATTAACTCACATTAGAATGGATGCTGCTTTGAAAACACTAATTGAAATACTGTCGTCGGAAATATGTTTTTTTATTCCTAAAGTTATTGATCATGTTTCTGCTCTGGTGTCAACAAGCTAAAAAAATCAACAACACAAAAAAATAGGCAGCTTTCAGAAGTAAATATTTCAAAATATGATACATAACTCATGAATAAACTAACAGGCCTGACATGATCACACAATTTTTGCTGGCAATTAACTGCCATATAAATAATAATAGTTAACAACTTAATTGTCTTTTGTTGTTCACTGTACGTAGACATTAAAGCACATGAATAAAGTGGTCAAATTAGAAGATCAAATCTGTCTTCCTAGCTGGGAATACAGACTAAGCTTGAGCTCAAGTAAACAAACTTTACTCACTGCTGCCCTCTAAAGGTGTTTTTGCACAGTTAGAATTTTGTTGTTTACATAAGATCCATGTGTCCCAATATGTGTGTTTTCTACTTTATGCCAATAAAATATTAATATACAGTATATTTATATCCATTTGCCTCACCCAGTGTATAAACAGTTGTGAAAGCTAATAAATGTTGAAAATAATGGCAGAATTGCAGTTATATATATTAAACTGATTGATAGTTCTCTGCAATAGACACGTCTAACCTCATACACAGTTCTGTCGTAAAAAAACAAGGTGTGCTAGTTATAGTGAAGTCCTTTGCCTGGGACAGGACGTGGCATTTTATATTTACAGACTTTCATTAGGCGTGGAGTATCCTCTGTGCACACACACAAACACACATCTGAACACATGCACAACAGAGGTCACTGAGGGCATTTCCTAAACAAATACTCAACAATCCAACATACACGATATTATGTTGAACAAAAAATGTCTTTGCACCTAATTTGTCAGGAAACGTAAAGAATGGGAGAATGTATAAGTGTGTGTGAGAGAGAGGGTGCGTGCAAGGTCATATCCTTCAACACCGACAAAAACAGCATAACTTTCTCCATGCTGGTGTTAACTCACATGCTGACAGAGAGAGGGAGAGAGGGAGAGAGAGAGAGAGAGAGAGAGAGAAAGAGAGAGGAAGAGAGAGAGAAAGAGGGAGAGAGAGAGACAGAGAGAGAGAGAGAGAGAGAGAGAGCGAGAGAGAGCGAGAGAGAGAGAGAGAGAGAGAGAGGGAGAGAGAGAGAGAGAGAGAGAGAGAAAGAGAGAGGAAGAGAGAGAGAAAGAGGGAGAGAGAGAGAAAGAGAGAGAGAGAGAGAGAGAGAGAGAGAGAGAGAGCGAGAGAGAGCGAGAGAAAGAGAGAGGGAGAGAGAGAGAGAGAGAGAGAGAGAGAGGGGGAGAGAGAGAGAGAGGGAGAGAGAAAGAGAGAGAGAGGGAGAGAGAAAGAGAGGGAGAGAGAGAGAAAGAGAGAGAGTGAAAGAGAGAGGGAGAGAGAGAAAGAGAAAGAGAGAGAGAGAAAGAGAAAGAGAAAGAGAGAGAGAGTCAGAGTGGGTGATGTGTTCTGTCTCCTTTCTCAGAAAGACAGAGCATGGTGTCACCGGACAAAAAGGACTGGCTTCATTAGGTGCAGTGTGCGGGTCACGTGTTTTTCCAGTCGTTACACACGTGGGGAAAGGTCTGTGTGTGTGTGTGTGTGTGTGTGTGTGTATGATAATACAGTTGTGTGTATGTGTCTACATCAAAAGCCAGCAGTCTTTCAAGTTTCAAGATTTAAGATTCAAGAGAGTTTATTGTCAGCCCCGCCACATACACAAGTACAGAGGACTGAAACTGTTCTCTGAAGCAAAATGGTGTACATTAAAGTCACAACAAGACAAAGTGCAGTTGCAAGACAGATGCTTTGCACATTCTCCATACTTTGAGACCGACAAACAAAATTGTTGGCACAGATGTTGAGTTTATACAAGGTGCATAATGTATAGAGCACCGTGTGAAACAGTTTGTCCTTGTGTGTTTTAGGAAAAGGTGGGAGGCTATGGGGGGGGTTGGTAGAAGGCGTGTGGGAATTCTGGCCTGTGATTGGTGGAAACACTTTTTCCTTTGCACGTTATCCATGCCCATCCTAAATCACACCCTTTCTCCATACAGGGAAAGTCACACACACACACACCCTCATGCCTCTCATGACTCAGCACACGTGTTGGTCTGCAAATATCAACTCCACAACAAAACAAACCTGTGACCCCATCTACCCCTCCTGCAGTGCCTTTCTTACCGTGAGAGAAGTGAAGGTCAAACAGATCCCTCCAAAACCATTGAGCGACAGAGCGAGGAAGATGAGGCCGGAGAGGACTGGAAAGAGGGCGAAAGAAGGAGAGGGAGTGATTCCTCAAATTTAAGTTGTTGTCTAGGATATAAGAATAAAAAGAAAAGTTCTACAGTTGCTCGGCCTCTTTCATAATGCTGCTCTGGGTCACAAATCCACTGACTGCAGACAAATGCATAGTTATTACATATTTGCTGCTTGGTCTAGTGGTTAGCACTCCGCAAAACAAGAGGCATGGTCATGAATTCAAGTCTAAGGAGATTTATATGGGACAGCTGGTGACCTGGTCGTTAGGGAGTTGCCCCTGCGACTGTAAGGCCTGGGGTTCGAATCCCAGGACTGTCAGTGTCATCACTGAAATCCCCTTGAGCAAGGTACCGTCCCAACTCACGACTCCCCGAGCACTGGGTTAAATTCAGAGAAGAATTTTGTGCTGTTCACACTGTGTGCTGTGCAGTGGTGCAATCACATGTGACAAAGGGACACTTTACACTTAGACTTAATAGCTAATAGTTACATTTGGGCAAAACATATAACCATCATATGACAACACAAGTTAATAAAATTTAGCCAAGACCGCGGTAAGGTGCACACAGAGGTGCCTTCTGTCCTTGCAGTTTTGACAGACATGGTAAACAGCATTAATTGCAAACAGAGATTTTTGTGCTCATTATACTTCAACTGATTAATAATTAATGCATTTTCATTATAACAGAGGTAAGAACTTTACATAATAAGACTTTATTCCATTAAAAACTGGCCCATTCATCATAAATATATTTACACCGTGTAAAGGCTAGGCTAAAATGGTGTATAAACATAAAAACTGAAAAAATGGAAGTACATGATTTTGATAAATATGACAGTGGTGACAAATTATATAGTAGTGACAAATTATGTAGTGCTGATTTATCTGGCCTTTGGTTAGGCTTCAAAAATATTCGTATATGTTGTATATTTTCTAGTGTTCTGTAAGTGTACGCACGTATTTGTATTATGTTTCACTTACCTTCAGTTTTATATGCCGACACCGACATCATTGCACAGGAGAGTGCAAAACATGCACTATGAGAGACAGAGAGGAAGATAATAAATGAATTACTACACAATTAATTAAAAGGCTTATATCATGGAAAACTGATTTTTTTATAATGTAAAGATTGTTAATACACAAAATATAGGCCTTAAAACAACTTTCACTTTCTCAATAAGGAAACAGGATAAACGAATAAGATAAATACTGCAAGAGACAGAGTACTGATATGCAAAGGACCTTATCAACCCCACACCCAGAGCCACGCCCTCCCAGACAAACATAATGGGATGCAAGCAGTAGGCACTTAAGGTAACAAAGAGGACGCTCAGTTAAAGCTTACAATAGGGTTTTTCTGAAAACACAACCCGAGGGCTGTCTGGGACCCCTGAGAAGTCCAACCACATTTACACACATCCCCCCTCAACGGACAACCAGCTGAACCAGTTTTACTGCTGTTTTGCTCAGCGTCCCTCTCTAACTCCCAACTATGACTCAAGCTTAAGTTGTTTCTGGGGAGTTCCTCTCCATTTCTTTGATCTTTACAGCTTTACACATTTTCACACACCCTCACACTTTCCCTTCTTTTCAAAACTGGTACATAGTATCTGTCACGATCCTGTATTAGTACACTAGTACTGTTACCGCTTTTGCAGGCTGTTCTGTCACACCAGTGTGTTTTGGAACATTCAGCAATTAACACTTTAACTTGCTGTAACTGCTGACGTAACAAGTTAACAGAGATTCAAGATTATAGCTGATATGCCATCATCTTACGCTTAAGAGTTTTATATTTATGCATTTATACATCTGACAGTCAATCATTAATTCAATCACACTAAACTCAGGCTGTACATGAACAGCAGCGTAGGACATTTGACACACAAATCTCTACATTCTGCACAACTGTTGAGCATAACAGACATGCATCAAAGCAATACCAGCAACACTGCGAAGCTATTGTTTTCATTACATGCTTTTATAAACCGTTTTTATCGTCTCCTCATTCATAACTACCGTGGCACTGTAACCACAGCTTGAGTTGTTGTCCAACAAACGTAATCATCCTGTAGGACGAGTTAAATTCAAACCAGCACTGAGGTGAACATTGTTTCACTGACAATGAGATGTTTAGCTGCTCTGTAGTCAGATTGCACAACAGGAGCAAATACAAGAACAATTCACAACACAGAGTAACGGACTGTTGAATTTTAGTGTGGTATGCTGGCGCCCCAGTTAAAAAACTCATGCAGCAACTGGCAGAACTGTTGAACAAACTCCCTGCTGAAGGGTTAAGTTGCACTCTCTTGCTTTTGCACTCTGTGTAGTCCTGTCCTGCATGGACTTATGCAGTCCTATGTTGTGTTATTGGTTTATGTGTTGCACCATTGGTCTGGAGGAATGTTTGATTTCACTGTGCAGCTGACAATAAACCTCTTTACTCGACTCAATAAAACATCGAACATCAGGAATGCGGCTGAACCTCATGGCCTTTTTCCTAGAACTTTAGGACACTTTATATTCCAGCTTACACATTCATTTTTAAAAACTCTCTACTCTCTACCATTAAATGAACAAAATCAATTAAAATAATAATAATAATATTATTTGTAACTACTAAATTACAGGGTTGTTAAGCAGTCAGATTACAAATAATGCTACACACATGCAACAAGTAAACTAATATTCTTGCACACTAACACTACACTGTATAAAAGTATTTAAATACCACATTTGGCAAAGCGTAGTCTGATGAGAATGTCAGTCAGTTCACAGCAGTGTTATAAAATAGAATAAGGTGAAATGTGTCCATATTGCAAAATATCTCATTTTGAACACAGTGCACGAAAGCAATGATTTTCTCTCAACATCATTCATTTTTCTTATTGAGAAATCTGCACAGACCCTTATATAGGCTGCCTACAGACTTCAAAGGGCCTCTGCACAGGTATTTAAAAAATGAATGTTTGATACAGTGTATCTGTGTTTGGTTGCATCCTTTCAGAGTAACACAGACATGAACACAGCCATGCTTAAATAACTGGTCTTCATTCTGAAATCTCTTATAAACTGCAGGGGATTTTGGGGCCTTATTTTGTTAGAGGACCAGCATACTCAAAAACTGCATTAAACATGGGTATTTGTTTTTTAAAAGAAGGCAGTCTAACCTGGGCCAACTGCCTGTATTTCCATGCAAGGCTGGGTGCTGCACTTTCCCTTTTACTGTTCTCACAATACACTAATGACCCACCGGCCAAACTGTTTGCACAATCATGTTGTCTAACATTGCCCTCTAACATCTCTAACATTGATGTATCATGATCTTGGTTTGTATTTCTCTGCTTTTACTACTGGAAATACTGTGTACCCAGGAACTCATCTACATTAATGTAGGTGAAATCATAAGCCATCAAAAAGCCATTTTTGTGTATAAGTCAAAAGCAAATTCCTTGTATGCTTTGTCACACCTGACATGACTGGATTCTAGTTCAGTTAAGCAGAAATAGCACTAATCAGATGGAGCTTTTCTTCCCCCAAGTGTTCCACTCCCTTAGTGTGTGTGTGTGTGTATGTGTGTGTGTGCGTGTGTGTGTGAGTACATATATATGTGTGTGTGTACCTCCCAGTGAGACGCAGGGGCCTGGGGCCATATCGGTCCATAAGAATGCCAAGTGGTAGAGTGGCAGCACTGAGCAGGAAGGAGCCGATTGTGAAGCCCAGGTTCAGCATCTCGTCCTGGGCCACACAGCTCAGCAGCTCCTCAGAAACATTGGAAGAACTAACATGAGTCATATAAGCCACTCCTGTCTCGTTTCCTGTAACAAATTAGACAGAAAGTCAAAGAGAGAGACGTGAGGGACAAGAAAGAAGAAGGACGACAGAGTCCAAAGAGAGAGCTGATCAGTTGTAGTTTATTAATGAATTCAGAGAACTCAGGTTTCTCCCAGTCCCGGTCTCTCGTTTCATGGTTTTCCATTTGAGGACGGATTGACTGGCTCTGTTTGTTTTCGTGTCTCCATTATCCTACAACAAGTTTCTTTACATGTCTAAATGTATTTTTGTCCACCCTAATTCTTCTAATTTCCTATCTTTAGAATGTCTGTCCATGTTGCCATCGTAACCCGTTATCACAGTTTCAGGTTTCTAGAGAAACGTACCTGTGCAGAGGTGCGAGTAGAAACCCTTTCTCTTCAGCATGATGAGCAGAGACCCCCAGCCAAGCAAAACAGCCGAAAACCCCAGATTCTCCACCACCGCCGTCCCGGCCATCCACCATCGCCTCCTAAACGCCTGAGTGAGCGAGGGAGCCATCCGTCTATCAGAGAGAGAGAGAGAGAGATCGAATAAAGTTAGTGTGTACATGGAATAAAAAAAAAGAAGTGTCTTTGTATGGTCCTCTTAACTTTTTCAGGACACTGATATACTCAGGAGTAATGAGAATTACCAGGTAACTGAAGTGCAATGTCAACCACATTACAGAACAGTAGGTAGTTTATCCTGCCCTCTAATCAACCCCAAAAAGTCTTAAGAAGAAACACTAGAAGCTTTTGCTATACACTCTTTCCTCCAGAGCACTGTTTTAAAAGAAAAAGCTAAACTCCCATAATTACTATGACAGGTTTTCCCACACACTTCTACTACAGCGCAACTAAATAAACACAAATTAAATTTACACTCTATTCACAAAACGTGATGAGACTAATATGTAAACCTGAATACAACTGTCCTCCTCTAGCTCTGTGTAATCTTTTCATATCTATTCATATTGCAAATCCAGATAAAACCAGTCCATTTCCTTTTGGCCACTTCTTCTAGATGACCCACCCCCTCAGTTTCATTCGTAACACCTGGATAAAACAGTCCCTCCACAGCGCACAGTGAGTGTGTGCCAATGATAGTGACCTTCATGACCTTTCCATGCTCAATCAAACACTGGGCTTGTGTGGCATGCTAAACATTTTCCAATTACGTCACTGATCAAAATAAAAATAAAAATATAAACAAGAAACACACACCAGGGTTTGTTTTCATAGCCTGTCAGGGTGCATGTTTATACACCCCTGGTCAAACCGTACATTCTACTGGAAGAAAACAAACACTCCTAAGAAAACACAGTTTTACACATTATATTTATACAGTTTCTTTTACAGTAAATTAAACATTTTATTTCCTATTTCAACTACAAAACTTCCATATATATTTCTATACATATAAACCTTAAATCTTGTTTTTCCTCTTCCACTTTGGAGACGCACATCAACAGTGATGATTTAGCAACACAAAGAAAACAGAGACTTGTGGACAGGAGAAAATGAGCTGAGTGAGAGACTATAAAGGTCTTTTTATTTGCATTAAATTGAGATCAAGTGGAGTGTGTGGGTCACCCGTGCGCCACTGGGAGTGTGCACCATTGTGTTTAATGTGATTAGACGCACACCACTAGACTGCTTTGTCCTCAACAGCCCAGCTTATGAGGGGATTTCTATTGTAACTCACACTGCCCATTAACACACCCCTCCATCCCGTCCCTCTACAGCCCTGCCCATTTTATCTCCACTCAGTTTCAGATTCTATGTAAAAAAAGAAGTTGAATACGCCAATTTAAGTGAATCATAGAACGTGTAACTAGTGTGAATCTGGTACTGGCTATAGCCAACGGCAATTACCGATCTGTAGTCCGTTTGGAATGTGCACGATGTGTGAAGGGCTTGTCTCTTTTGCTTTGCATGTGTAAGTGCAATTTTGTAGTGTGGGCCTAGCTTTTTCAGAGAATGGTGACATGCAGGTGTTCAGGACCACATTACACACGGCTGTAATGACTACACTAAGTGAATGGGGCGAGTGGGAGAGTATGAACCACAACTCTGTTCTGAACACTATATGGCCAAAAGTTTGTGGACACTGCTCAGCAAAGTTTCTTCTGAGATCAAGGGTAATAAACGTGGGTTAATTCCCCTCCACTCTTCTGGTAAGGCTTTGCACTAGATGTTGGAACGTTTCTGTGAGAATGTGACAGCATTCAGCATGAGAGTTAGTGAGGTCAGGTACTGATAAGTTATCGATCTTAAATGCCACTCCTGCTCATCCCAAACATACTGGATGGTACCAGATGCACAAGTGGAAACTTCTATTCCACGGCTCCACAGAAACCTTTAAACCCTAACATCAGATGGGCCTGGTGATTTTCTATGTAGGTTATACAAGCGGAGTACTTCAAACCGAACTGCTGTGCAGCTATACCTATCAGAGGAAATGTTTGGATACTGGACATGTGTGTGTGTGTGTGTGTGTGTGTGTGTGTGTGAGTGGGTTAGAGGAAACAACTGCTGCTAATAATAACTTCTGATCTCCCCCCTACTGATTTCTGTACTCATCCACCCTTTTGTGCTTGACCTCTAATCACCCTTTCTGGCTCAGAGAGCCTGGTGTGGGTGGTCAGACACCAACTGTGAAGAGTCAAAATAGTTGAGACATGAATGGGGGGTCAACAGCATCCAGCTGCTTCAAACTCAACAGCTCAGACCAGTCAGCTCTAGTGCTGGGGGATATATGGCCTTTACCAGTACACAGACACTGGTATAACATGATAATAATAATGATTAGGTCATTTTGCATTGTATAAAAATACATTTGGCATACTTTTAAGAGAAGATAACAGAAGCTACACTATATGGACAAAAGTATTGGGACATCTGACCATTACACCAACAGGGACTTCAATGACATTGCATTCAAATACAGAGACTTAGTCCCCCTTTGCAGCTAGAACAGCTTCCACTTTTCATGGATGGCTTTCCACAAGATTTTGGAGTTTCTATGGGAATTTGAGCCCATTCATTCTGTAGAGCATTTATGAGGCCAGACACTGATGTTGGGCGAGAAGGTCTGGCTCGCAATCTCTGTTCCAGTTCATCCCAAAGGTGTTGGATGGGGTTGAGGTCAGGGCTCTGTGGGGGACAGTCAAGTTCTTCCACACTGAACTCATCCAGCCATGTTTTTATGGACCTCGCTTTGTGCACTGGGACACAGTTATGCTGGAAAAGAAAAGGTTCTTCCCCAAACTGGGTCCACTAAATTGGAAGCATGGCCTTGTCTGAAATGTCTTGGTCCGCTGAAGCATTAAGATTGTCCTTCGCTGGAAGTAAAGGGCCACCTGAACTCCATTATTAAGCGTGTCTCAATACGTTTGTCCATATAATGCACTTATGAAGGCAAGAGTCAACGAATGAGTCTGCCTGTTTCATTAAAAGAGGCTAATTAATGAGGATATAGCGCGATGCATTCAGTTATTGCATCACTCTACTGTAATTACAAAAAAGTTGGAGTCCTTGAGAGACATTAGTCTAAACCACTAAGTTAGTAGGGTTAGTGAAGTCATTTTCCCTCTCTAAACCAGAACCCATGCGTATTTTGGGGAAGGAAACCTTTGTTTGAAAAGAATTCCGAGCAAGATTAGCTAGCTTAGCTCATTCGAACACCACAGAAAAGTTTGCCCACAAGAAAACATTGAGACTTTAAACCACAGCAAAGTGGTTTGTTGTGTTTTTAAAAAGTTCTCCAACCACGCAAGCATGTTTAAAAGTGAAAAGAAGCAATACAACATAGGTAGTGTGACGTCAATATTCATTTTAAACCGTCTCGTACCAGTAGTGCCACGTGTTTTAAACCAGCTACCACGCTGCATCCTCACATCCTCTATAATATCTTGTTTTATAAATTGTGTTTGGCATGAATGATACAATAACTTACTTCATTTCTGTTGCTTCTCAGTTGTCAAGCAGCACGTGGTCTTCTTTCTTTTTCAGTTCCTGATTAGGTAGTGGGAGAAAGACAATAAGACAGAACAGATGTTTCTCTTTGGCTGTGTGGCTGGACTTCAGTAGGATTGGGTTTATTCAAACTAGGCGTGCTTCAAAGTCCTCTCTCTGAAAATCCATCCCAAATTGTGCTGGCTCGAGTGTTTTAACCCCTCTTTTACCCTCTGTTTTAACCCCTCTTTTACCCTCTGTTCTCTCACTCTCTCTGACTTGGGCTGATCGTGCGCTCCTTTCTTCGCAGGAATGATTCGTTTTAACCCTTTACACTCTTCACAGCAGGAACCTAAACTGTGAGCCCTACATGAGCTTCAAGAGCTCAGTTAGGCGGCTGAGTTTACTTCCAGACCCTTTAACCTGTTTGCAGAACTTGGAAGGGGGCTGTTTTAATGCTACACGACTCCCTTTCTGCTGTGAGATCAAAGCCGAAACGTAAAAGCGCGTGAAAAGTAATAAGTACAGTAAAGTAGCACTATTTGGCGGGAGTTTTTTTCGTTTTCACTGACTGACGTCACAGCTGTAGACGCCTCCAGTAATTAAATACATTTACATTTACGGCATTGAAATAGGGGTGGGCGATACCACCACAATCAACTCGATAAATAACACTAAGAATAATATCCCGAGACTGAAACCGATACTTTTTGTCTACGTAAATAGGAATACTCTGTGGTTTCTTTAATGCTAACCAGTGAAAAGGTATATTTGAACACATTGTTGAATAATCTGCCAAATAAACTGATTAAGTGCTTGCTTTTCCTGCAATAGTGAGTTAAAATGCTTGAAATGGCTCAAGTAACTATATTTATTTGTTTATGAG
>JBBPCX010118879.1:6467-20281 GCA_037974365.1 Hydrocynus forskahlii
CACCCCTTTTGGTGGCCGTAATCTTTAAAGGCAGTGGCCTCTTTCAGCAGGGTAAGGCACACACTGCAAACATTTTTATATGTGCACAGGCTTGGAAAATGCTGCTTTGTTTTTATTGGGTCTCCTTTAAGAGAAAACCTTGAGCCTCTAACAGATTGCACTCTAGCAGTTGTGACGCTAACGGCCTAAACAGAAGCACTACTGATTAGTTCCTGTTTCTGTTTTAGGTTGTTGATCTTTATTTAAACAGAGTGGCCCAAATAACAGTTCTTTTATTGGTGCCATGAATGATTTATCAGCATGTTTTTTTCCCCCTCCTTATGAAAATGTCCCAATTGATTGCCATTTTCTTTCAATAAATCTAGAGTGCTGAGAGTGTCATACAAAGTAGACTTGATGATTACGACAGCTGCAAAATCTTCTCCAGCACTTCACAGGTGTCCTTGCATGAGACGTGCCAAATACCCAGCAATTACTGCTGTCCTTGGTCACGTATCGGTAGAAGTGTCTTATCCGTCCATCATTCATGGTCCAGAAGAAATCGTCTTGTGTGAAACCAAACCACCCAACAAGCCCATGGTCGATCCTGCAGACTTAAGTATTCAGGCCAAGAGTGAAAATGCCCTAAAGGCACTGAGATCAAACTTGCTGGATGATGAACACAATGTACTGACCTGATTTTGGCTCAGATTTGTAATTTGCGGTGGTTATATAACAATGCTGATCTGCTTTCTCATTTCCTATTAGCCCATATCCTATATTATATTAATATCCAATGTTCAGACATCACATTCTTCCATAAATATAGTTTATGATGTAAAGAGCCTTAAACTATGTCACTAATATGTCTCATTTAAGAGCATTAATCTCCCAGGAAATTATACCTGAAAAGATGCACACGTAACCTTAAACCCCTTGCACTCTTGGTAACCTTCACAGATTTTTGATGTGGTTATTTAGCTAAAGAATGTATTTATTGAATGAAAGGCCAGATTTTACTGTACAGTGTTTATGGCCTTCAGGCAACACTTCACTTTTCTCTTCTTCTTCTGTCAGTGCGTTCAGTCAGGCCTGATCGACAGAGAAGGCTGACAAGTCTGAGGCTGGGTTGCTGAATTATTGACTAGAAAAGGCAAACTTTCAAAGACCTTGAAACTTTGAGCGCTACCTCTACGCGTTCAGTGATCTGTAGTAAACTTCACGCAAGCAAGCAATTTTCCTTTTTGTTTTCTTTGTTTGCTGGCTTTTTGTGCATCTGCTTTGCTAGACAGACAGCTAAAATCTTCATTGTTGAGGATTCTAAGACCACTTCACAACACTGGGGCTGCCGTTTACCGCATCTGTGTAGCATTTAATTAAGCCAGAAAAACGGAGTGTATTGGAAATGAAATCCTGATCTTGCTCTCATCATTTGGTGCACTTTGAGATGTGATTAGTTTCTGAAATGAATGCTGATCAAATATTAAACAAAAGGGGAGTGACTCGACTTCATTGGCATCAGAAATGCCCACAAACTCACTAGGTGTATTGAAATTTAGATCCCAGGCAATTTACATGGAAATCAGACCGCACACTGATCTGTTGTACATGCTGAGAAACCGACTATTGGCACGGCCACTGCAGTTTGAAATGAACTGAACTGAAACTTCATGGCCTTTTTTGGGTTTTTTTAAAGGTACTTTTCGCAATACAAGGCCATACTCCACGGGCCAACACCACTCGGAGGTCAGGACTGCTTAAATTACATTTGCCTCAGGCCATATTTTTCAACTTGAAATTCAGTCATATTTCAATCCAGCATTTGTTGCATTTAAGCCAAGCTTTGTACAGATTCACCCAGAGACCGACACGTGATGCTTCTCCGCCAGTATAATGCAAATCATTTATTCCTATTCTCGCTTACTGTCTTTTTTTCAACCTTTGTGCGTGTGTGTATATGTGTCCTTTGTTCTTTTTCCATCATTCCCCCGCCCCCAACCCCCCCGCCCTCTCCCTATCGAAGAGAGGTCTCTGACTGTTCCTCTATTTATAGCTTGTAGTCAGGAACTGCCTCCACTGCACATTTGTTGGCAGAATAATCCAAAAGTACTCCGACATCCAAGTGCACAATATATAGACCCCCCAATAAGGGCAACTCATCGGGATAACGTATGGTTCCAGCATAATCTCATATCAGCAGAACTCGGGCAGAACGGGTTATTTATGCTCGGGCACCCCGCTGAGGTCTCCCAGCCGTGTTTGTTTATCATTCGAGATATGGTTGACGACAGCTTTTCAGCCATGAAAATTGATCCCGTCACTCTGCTTATGCTGGATCAATATATATACAGCCTCAGGCTGCCACTGTCATGTGGATAACTGGTCTAATAAGTCTGTTCTGCAGAGAGGGTGGAAGCTGTGCTGAAATCACTTCATGGCAGCTGTCAATCCTGTCAGCACAAACAGCCTCTGGGCCCGAAACCCAGAAAACACAGTTTTATCCACACAGCTCACTTGTTAGAGCGCCAGTGTCCTGCCGCTTCACTTTTGATGCTGGCCCGCCAAACATGAGAGTCACAAGCAGCACTCGGGGCCTTAAGGCCACGGGCCAGATTCAGACAACCTCTCTCAGCAGTTCTTTTGAAACCTTGCCAGAAAGTCACACTTAGCACACATAGCCTTTTCTTGTAGCCCCCCTAGCAGTGTAGATGCCAATGTCTGAACTTTAAGAGAAAGCCTTAAACCTGTTAAAGCATGTGGCATCGTACAGTAAAAAGTTGTAAAGTTCAAGTAACAAACCAAATACCAAAATATGCAGTGGTTTCACAGTTGATGGCAAAAAACTTTTTTTTAGCATTTGAAAAGAAGAGTAGGTGCACTGGCAGCATTCAGAGCTTACACCACTTAAAGAAATGGATCATCAAAAAACAAAAAATCTAAATCAAAATTTGCTTGTTTATAATAGCAATGATGTCTCTTGGACTATGAGGCTAATGTTGCTAACAAACACTAGAAGTCAATAGTCGCCCAGATCTTTTCCATAAATGCAAGCCTCAACCTGCACAAACTGCATCAATACCTTAAAAACGGCATATCGACAAAAGATATATCTCAAATCTAGTGAGTGTACCTCATATTTAGTATCATTTTAGTGGAATGTTTAAGCTTATTTGTTCATTTTACTTATTTCCAGATGATTTTGCCTCATTTAAGTGATGTTATCTAATGAAATTGTGTATTTATGTTGGCTTTTTAAGCATATTTTTGAAACAAGGAAAATGATCTGCCAGTATCGTGAGAAAATTCAGCGTGATGACATGGTGAAGTTCTGTTCATTTGTCTGCACCCCCTTAATAAAGGGCTTTATAACAATTGAGGGAATGTATTTCAGTAAAAGTGTAGGTGACTATTGACCTTTACCGTAAAAAAAAATCAAATTAGGACACTACATATTTCTTGGCTTGTTTTACTTCTGAAATAAGGGGAAATCTGTGTTAATAACTTTGCACCAAACTGTCCAAACAGTGTATGAGGGGTTAAAAAGTTAGACATACATAAACCAAATGCCAGAGCTCATCTTTTCATTCCGGTGTATTGATGTGCTATATTGTATAATGTTATGGCTAAGTTAGAAGAGAGGAATATTATCATCTTTAGACGACTGACATTTCCTGTATCATGCGGAGGTGATAAACTAAAGAACTTTCTCATCTTGTCAGCACAAACTAGCTTTTGTAAGTCCGCAGTGCATTTGTCTTCGCTGGTTCCTCATAGTGAAAAGAACCCTACAAATCCCTGAAGAGAAAAAAAAAAGTTATTTCATTTTAAACACTCACATCCAGGACGCTACAAAAGACCACGACCAGCTTTTAAGTCTAAAGAAGTTAACTTCTATCAAAAATTGATTTTAAAGGTCAGCATCAAAGGGTTACTGGTTCTAAAGGCCCTACATCTACCATCTATAAATTAGAAAAATGACTTGGTTTGGCCTTCAAATGATACTAAAAGTGGTGAGATATTTACTTGATTTTCTCTCGAACTTTTTTATATGATCTAATAATAGGAAGTCCTATGCAGAGTGCGCCGTTCCACTTGCGAAAGCTCTTGATCCACAGCCCTTAAGTGATCAAGGACCAAATCAAGTGGTTTCGAAGCCTGTGGCCACTTTTGTCTTGAAAAGTTCAGGCTGACTGAATAAAAGCAAATTACCCACATCAGTGCAGTTGTCAAACTTTGCAGGCAGTCAAGCCTTGTGGGTTTTGTTCGCCATGACTCTGAACTTTAATTAGGTCTTAATTTCTGTTTGCTTGGTGGAGTCCGGCCCACAGGTAACCTTGTAGGGTGTGAAAGCATCAGCAGTTCAGCAAATAAACCGACGTGACTTTCCTCTCTGTGAGTTTGTGAGGCTGACTAATCCACTTGGTTTGTCAACAGCAAACTTTTTGAGAAACCGGGCACACTTTTGAGAAACCGGGCACATCAGTGATGGGCAGGTTTTGTGCATGTGTACAGCACGTCGTACTTTCCTTTAAGGAGAAGTGCAGATCAGGAGTACATGTATGAGCTCATTCAGTTAGAAACAGATGTGTATTTTTAGGGCTGGCAAATCTTCTGCTGTCCTTAGTTTTTTCTTACACACAGATATGAAGTGTCTACTGAGCTTTTCCCAAATGCCCCAATACAAACACATCCAAGCTCATAAATCTCTGAGGATGCGGGTCTGTGTTCCAGCAAGCACAGGCTGCTCGAATACTAATTCCCTTCCAATACGTGAGAGTCCACAAGAAAAACATGAAGAAAGGAAAGAGAAGTCGAGGCCTTTCACTTCGGTCCCTGATTGGATGTGCCCCAGTGGCCACTTCCTCTTATTGACTTGTAAAATGAACTCGTTTGCATTTCTGACCCCACAGCCGTCATGGGTTGAATCACTCTTCTTCTCACTGCTGCATGATTACCTGTGCATCATCTACATGGTTTAATGCACCATGCATTACCATCTATTTGGACAAAAGTATTGGGACGCCTGACTTTCATACCAACAGGGACTTTAATGACATTGCAGCTTCCACTCTTTTCGGAGTTTGGGGTGTTTCTGTGGAAATTTGTGCCCATTCATTCTGTAGTGCATTCATGAGGTTCAGGCACTGATGCTGGACGAGAAGGCCTGGCTCGCAATCTCCATTCCAGTTCATCCCAAAGGTGTTGGATGGGGTTGTGGTCAGAGCTCTGTGCGGGCCAGTCAAGTTCTTCCACACTGAATTCATCCAACCATGTCTTTATGGACCTTGCTTTATAAATAAAATAAAAATTACACAATACAACAGTATAGTATAAAAAGTACACTATACCAATAACCTAAACAATATAAATATGGGCATTTGTGTGAATTAAAAAAATTAATTAAAATACTTAAAACAAGCAAAACAATATCTGAAACATTTTACATATATTAACTAGCTTTAAGATGTTAAAAAGGGAAACTCAGAAAAGAGACATCACTGCTGATGTGAGATGCATAACTGAAAAACCGAATTATTCTTAAAGGGAGTGAGCATGGGTTTAAATTGAACCATGTTTACAGCTGTATGGGTGTGAAAGTTGGACAATGAAAAATGGAATGCAGGAAAAATATTGATCCCAGTGAACTGTGGTGCTGGCGGGGACATTGGAGACAAAGAAAACAAACCAATGGATCCTTGATCAAATCAAGCCTCACCTGTCACTCAAAGTCTAGATAAAAAAAAAAGCTCTCATTTTGGACATAATATAAAAAGAACCAGTTCTTTGGAAAGGACTGATGGATTGCATCATAGGAATTAAGCCAATAAGTAACCCGATTACCTAACAAAAGACAGGATATTCTGGGGAATATGATCCATATGGTTACCAGGGGTTGGGATCGACTTGAAGGCATTTACAACAAGGAAAGGCATTCACTCGCCAAATATCGTTTTTTCACAGAGCATGAAGGGGTGAAACAGACCTCAAGTCATCCTTTATAGTGGGCCAGGCATTAGAAGTACATAGCAAACTCTCATGGTCCGACTAGGGTCTCAGCTAATGTAAGTTTAAAGACTGGACGGACTACTCAAGAGAGATCTGGATATGTCAACACGTAGATTGATCTATTGACCCGGACACTGTGATTCTGCAACATTTTGTGGCTCTTTTTGCAACCCCACACATGTGACTTTTGACACCAAAACAAACATGCTGTGAATGCTGTAATAGCTGGACTGTAATAAAGACCCAGCACACAGCATTTCTCAATATTTGCATAAATACAGTATGCAATGCAGGAATAACACCCTGTCCACTGGCAGTAGGCTTTTAAGAAAGGAGCAAAACTCATATGTGCATAGGTTTATGTCAGTCACGAAGAAGACATTAAGGCTATGCTGGCATGCACTTGCACAGGACTATGAATTGACTGCTTTTTAGTCACTCATGTAAATGTTCTGTTTGGGCCCAGTTTTGTAAGACTAAGCGTATGTATGTATTATGTGAGGGTGGCCTTGAAAAATTGACATTCTTGGTGTGGTGTAACTGGCTTTCCACTGGGCTGTGATGGCCTTCTCTCAACTAGTGCATTCAAAGAAAATGAGGTTTGAAAGGGTTTTACAGTGAACTCAGGCTAGCTACGTTCTCAATAGGCATATTTTGAGCTAATATTAGGAGCACTAGACAAACACACCAAGGTCACTAGGCATTATGGATTCTCTCAGTGGGCTCTCTCCCCTGCTGTACAGCCAAAAGACAAAGCAAAAAGAAAACATAATAAAAAAAAAAGAGGCCATGTTAAAGGGTCCATACCATGGACAATTAAAGATTTCATGTTTTAATGTTTTTTAAATGAAATAATTTGATATGTTCAAAATATGCTGTTTGCACCCCAGTCCATACATGTATGAAAGTTAAGCTACCAAAATAGCCTGTTTTAATTTTATTTGTTTTGTAATGTCACAAAAGCCAACACAATTTCTATTAGACACAAACAAAAGACATTCAGCCTCACCCATTCTCTTAAAAGTGTTACTGAGTGTTTCAGACTCAATACATAAAGGTACAGTAACCAAAACAGAGTGTTCAGTTTTCAGTGGATAAAGAGAGGATGGAAAATGGTCACGTGGAAATGAATTATGATGGCTTTTTGAAAGCCTTTAGTTATTTGGACTTAAATATGAATAAAGTTGCACGGGTCCACATCCTGATATTAAGAGAGACTCAACATGTATCCTGATCTAAATCTTGCATTGTTGACATTCCCCTTCAATAGCTCTGGAGGCTTTAGGAGCCCATTTTTACTTTTCCACTGGAAGGCTCCCAATACTGGTGGGTTTCTTACGTATGTTTTGTCCTAAACCACATTCACAAGTCAGTGCCAATTTCAACAAAAGGATGAAGTTTGAGTGATTTGAGAGAAGTTTTTACAGAAAACCTTTTTACTTCTAATGCTTGTTAGCCTCACTAAAGAAGCAATAATTGGATTCCAAACTTTTTTTATGGCAACAAGTCTGACCTGATTTATACCTAAATGGCTGATGCTGTGTTTGAAGTTTGAGTTTGGAAGATTAAAGCAACCTGAGGCCCAATATGAAGTCCATCAGGACGAGCACAGTGTGTATCATGATGCATAGATGAAATGGTCATAAATCTCAGATTAACTTGAAAGGTGTAGAAGAGGCGGTCGGGGAAGTGGCCATAGTGCTTCAAGTCAGCTCCCTTTGCTAATCGTAGCCAGCAGATTCAATTTACACCCATTCAGCAGGAGACGCTGCCTCATCCTCCCTGACACCCTCTGGAGGCTAGGCTGCAATCTTATAAGAAAACTGCCAAGGACATGGCACTGGATTCCAATGAATAACAAACAATGTTCTTGCACAGGCACACTCACTCGCATATCCAAAGAATTACGTCAGTGTTAAAGATGGCACGCTGCCCACTAATACAATCACACCACTATCCATCCAGTGCCCTCCATTATGTTGTCATTGTTGTGGGGTGAGGCTATCTTTGCTCAGCAAAGATGAATGGCAGGCTGTCAGCAGATTTTCTTTCAATGTGTCACTACACATCCATTATGTGTAATAGCCCTTAGATCTTTAACAGTTTTCAAGGATGGCTTGCATATGACTCTGTGTGTGTGTGTGTGTGTGTGTGTGTGTGTGTGTGTGTGTGTGTGTGTGTGTGTGTGTGTGTTGTGGGGGGTCGGTTCCTGCAGGGGTTGACCTGCAGGAAGGCAGTGTGCTGCAGTTGATAAATTGCCACATCTTTGATCCGCAGCCACCATGACAGCCACTGATTAAGTATCTGGGGCTGGAGAAGCAACAAGCAAACACTGTCATAGTCTAAAGACTTCCATTTAATCAGGCTCTAATTAAAGTCCGCTCGCTATCCAGGCTTCAAAGAGAGCACACAGTGCCCATCGGCAGACAGAAAAGGTTAACTGTCACCGCTGACGTGGCACCAAGATGATGGGAGAAGAAAGAATGTTCCATCAGAGCTTGTTTTTGGCATTTCTTGTTTTTTTTTGTCTCCTTTCCTTGAACCAAGCACCGCTGGGTCAGAGGCTTAGCCTTACCATTAAGAAAATCAATGGACCTTGCCATTTCTTCTCTGCTTTCCTCTCATCTTCGCCACTTCAGTGAGGTTACACACCGGAAATCTGGTGCATCCCTTTTGCGTCTCCCTTGAGGCATGATGTCCCTTCCAAAGCCCCCTTCTCTTTTGCCCCGGAACGTTTCCTCAATCCACAAATCCAATCTCCTTGACCAGCCCAGGCACACATGGCGAAGGAATTCATTTAGGTGAGTGATTCTGATACCTGATGGAGGAACATCTCAACAAAGAAGGGATAACACAGTGAGCTGAAAGGCTGTATTTGCCAATGTTCTAAATAAGCTGCAGTAGCACCAGAAGACTAAGATTACAATCTGCTCTGAGCATGAGTATTTGCAGTCCATCGGCATTTTCTTACCGAGTTGACCTTCACTCAAAAAAGCAAGAGAAACAGAGCGAGAGAGAATGTCCTAGTTCTCTCTTTAAAGAGAGAAGATCTTGTTGGCCCATGGGAAACTGCAAAGTGTAGACAAGAGTGACAGTCAATACATTTCCTGCTCATTCAGTCCTACCTCCCAGCGGTAGGACCTTGTTCTTCAACACTTACCCAAATTGTTCTTTGTTCCCAGTTAATTTCAGCCTGCAAACAGAGAGGCTTGCCGACCATGCACAATAGTATTCTCAGGACTAATCACAGGGTCATCAGCACTGCCAATTTTGGTCAATAAAAGCGGAAGAAGTGGCTCCCACTTAATTTTCATGTAACTTTTTTTCTGACCATCTGACAGCAAAACAGAATTTGGCATCATCACTTCTGAACAGATATGTTCACCTTTCACTTTCACCTTTCGTATCCTTTGTTGCTTGATTGGCATACATGGTAAAATCCATTACACTGTGTTTAATATATGCCCATCACACATGCTGCAAAAATTCAGTGCCAAAAATTCAGTAATAGAGACATTTCTCATGATAAGACACCTATAAGAAGTCTTTTTTTGTGATGATTTTTATTTTAGATATTTTTATCTGAATCATGAATTTGCTTTTAATTGCCCTTCATATATTTAGGTAACGTATGATCATTGATAGTTTAATTAACTTAAAAAACTGAACGGAATAATCTTTAGAAAGGACTCACTGTTTTTCATCAGAAAAGCATGAAAAACTGTGAGTCCGAAAGTCATAACATTTCATTACAATTTGGCAGGGCTGTCACTATAGATAACATTATTGATCTAATAGCATTTTTTGACAGTTACTATGGCAATTATATGTATACGCATTCTAAAACAGCAAACATTTACTTCATTTACAGAACATCCTGCTGGTGTTGTTTCCTCTCTTTGAGTGACGCTCACAAAAGTAACTAATATAGCACTCCCTCTTGTGGAGGATGTTCAGACTACTAAACACGGCTTTGTAGCAGACTGGGCAGGCACACCATGCTACACCAATAATGGGCAAGACTCATAGGATGACATTCACCTGCATCTGTAACATGTAAGTTGCTTATGGTAAATGTAATTCATTTCATTCCTATGACCGCTTAATCCTTACTAGGATTGTGGATACCCAGAGCCTATCCCTGGGTCTACGGGCGCGAGGCAGAATCTCACTCTGGATGGGGTGTCAGCCCACTGCAGGGTGCACAAACACACACACCATTCACTCACACACTCACATCTACAGTCAGTTTAGAATCCCCAATTCCCCTGACACGCCTTCTTTGGACTGTGGGAGGAACCGGAGATACCAGAGGAAATCCACACCACCACGAGGAGAACATGCAAATTCCACACACACAAGGCATAAATGTAATTATAACTTTTAATTACTACTCCTGAGGGTACAGACACACTACAGCAGAAAATTAGTTCATATTTGTTCTGAAGTAGAGAAAGAGAGACTGTTGTCCCTTCAGAACTTGGCTGAATAGCAGTCTTAGAATCTAGAGAGTTCCAGAGATACATTAGCAAGAGCTGATACTCTTACAGCCAAATGAAGAGCTGAAGTCTGCCCTATATTGTGTCACCTCAAAGTTATTTAAGATGAATGACTAGGAGCAAGAACATGGCCTGTGTTCAGATCAGAAGCTGCCTGCAGGCTGATGAGATCAGAATCATCAAAAACCACATTCCAGCATTATCGCCTTTATTAATTCAGGAAATGAAAAAGGCCATTTTAACCTTAATTTTGTAAGTGACTGCTTCAGTTTTCCAAGAGAAGATTTTAGAAAAAAAAGTGGCAGTGCTCAGACTTTCTAGGTCAAAAAGGTTAGGCCTCTCAAATGGACCGTTGCATAGCAAGGCACAGTAAATTAAATGTGGAATCTCCATCTGCCCGTGCTAAATCAAATATATGGAAATACATTCTGCTGAAAAGTAGACCCTCTGCTGTGCTCTGCTGGCTTATGCTATGTTCTTTACTCCATTCCTATGAGACTCAAACGTTAACCCTTTCACGCATTGTGTCCATATTGATCAATAGTTACATTTTTAAAAGAGATGATATAGGCCTTTGAAAAAATACTGCAAAATATATATTTTTTAAATGTATACATGAAAGGGTCATAATCAAGCATGTCTATTTTTGCCTGTTTAAGTTGTGGTTGGTGTTTTTAGACTCTTACAGAACTGCTGATCATTCTTGACAGAAAATAGCATCCACTGTCCTCTGGTCAACTGCTGTTCCAGATGTGCCAAAGCTCCTATTATTGCTGCTGTGATTGCAATTGCAAATCCCATTCATCATCCATCACTGAGGGGCAAATTCACCCATTCCTCACACTTCCACAACTTCAACAGTTGCCTCTGTGATCGGAAGGTTGTGGGGTTGTGGCCATCCTCTGCTTCACTTGGTGAAGGGGTTAAATGCAGAGAACAATTTCATGCTGTTCACAGTGTGTGCTGTGCTGTCTTGTGTTCATATGTCACAAATGGATGCTAGACACATTTTGCTGGGGCTATTTGAAACATAGCTAACTTCACATTAAAGAGGAAAAGTAGAACGCACAAGCAAGATAGAAATTCTGCTCCATAAATTCACTCATCATTAAACAAACCCAAAACTGAACCGAGGCCTGTGATCCACTTTAACAATGACCGTCAGCGGATACTTTGTCAGGCCTCATGTTGGGATTTGCCTCTTAGCAATCTGCTGAGCAGTCTTTAAATAAAACTGTTCATACATTTGGTATGTTTGCTAGAGTTTCGGGTCTTTTACTTGTATCCACACATTTTGAGACTGTGTATTTGTCTGGTCCTGTATTTTCTCCTCCTCTGAGCCAGGTGAGACATGAATTTTTACCATTTTGTTCTGGTACGTCTCCTTCTGCTGAGCTCAGCCCACGTGCTCTGTGAGTGTCATGGGGGGACTTTAACATGTAGTCAGGCCATGGACAAATAGTGGGAAATTGTGAAAGCAGAGCTGATCTACAAAACTTCACTGGCTTAATTGCAGGCACAGTATCTTAATCTGCCCACAGTGCCACTGTATTGTATTTAATATTGTGGTCTACCAAACTACAGCATACTATCTAATGACAGCTGATGTTTTTTGAGCAAACAACATCCATCACAGTATCCTACAGGTTTTCTGCACTGGCCATCACAAAATTAGACTGTAACAGCTGGACCTCCTTCTGCTGCTTTCTTACAGAGTGTCCAGAACACCACCATTGCCTTCGTCTACAACCTCTCCAAATGCTCCCACCAATATCCGCTCCTGAGCTTGCTCCACTGGCTCTCAGGCACAACAGCACTGAGTTACAATCATTAAGCGACAAGGCACTTCACCCCTAGCTCCAAACCACTCAAGGTAGAGCACAAGTATTACACAAGTGTAATGAAGTGTTGATCTCATTTGCAACCTAGTTTAAAAGGCCATTTAAATAGCACATTAAATCGATTTTCATTCCGACAGGCAGCCAAAGCAAACACGAAAATTAAGGAAGAGACTGAGGCATTCTGTTGGGGTCTCGTTAGTATTCTGGTTGTAACTCCTATTTCAACATCAGCCTTCCAATTGTTTGCTTGGGAGCAGTGATAATAATGAATTGCAGTAATCAGGATTACTTATGATGCTCCAACTTCCTTGCTTCCTGTCTGAGTAATGGATAACTCAGATTATTAATGTTTGCTGCCCAGACGAGGCGTGCTATCCTGGTGACTTTTTTTGTGTTTGCGCAAGTTTGTTTTATAACCGGTGTATCATACTTTTTTTTTGTATATTTTTGGTGCCATATTTTAATGGAAAAAATAAGAGATTGCATCGTTTTTTCTGGTTATTGCTTTTGTAATCTGTGAGAGTGTGTCTGTGTAAAATGTGCATGTCACTATTGTTTTATACACTATTGACCACACATGATTCAAAATACCAAACAAAACAATGTTTGGAGAAAATGTAAAAATAATATGTATAAATAATTTATTATACCTTGATCAGCTGCTGGAATACAGCACATAGAATAGATGCTATACAAACACTACTACACTCACAACACATATGGGGGCATTTCTTATTTTTTACACAGCTCACACTGCAATGAAAGAATAGCAACCTGTGGATTTTACACACACACTGCCACAAACTGTAAAACAGTGAACAGAAAAAAAAGAGAAAAATGGTCTCTTATTTTTTCCATGTAGTAAATTTGTATTTATAGCTGCAGATCATTTTTACAAGAAGGGCTAGGTGCACATGTGCACGTGTTGCATTAATTTTGGAGATTTCGTTACAATGCTGATGACATACATGTCAACACCTGTACACACACATGCTGAAAAAGAAGTTAAAAGGCTCCTCAAAAAATAAAAATCGTCAAATAGCATATGTTCATGTAGTGTGAACATTTCATGAATAGACAGATAGAACTGCTTGAAAATGATTAGTATGTTCAGACATGCCAGGTTTGGTTTGAATAGAAAAGATTGAAGGTGAGAATGTAGCCATATGAACGAGATGCTCCTGAATAGGTCAGTCCTGGAACGCCTCCAGTCGTGAAGGTGTGTGAAGGTGTCTAGAAGTACAATTGTGCATGTGAAGGTATGTAGAAGTATAATGGTGTGTGTGTGTGTGTGAAGGTGTGTAGATGTATGATGGTGTGTGAAGGTGTCTAGATGTATGATGGTGTGTATGAAGGTGTGTAGATGTATGATGGTGTGTGTGTGTGAAGGTGTCTAGATGTATGATGGCATTTGTGAAGGTGTGTAGATGTATGATGGTGTGTATGAAGGTGTGTAGATGTATGATGGTGTGTGTGAAGGTGTGTAGAT
>JBBPCX010118907.1:0-20277 GCA_037974365.1 Hydrocynus forskahlii
TCACTCCCTCACTCATTACTCTTCACTCCCTCACTCATTACTCATCACTCCCTCACTCATTACTCATCACTCCCTCACTCATTACTCTTCACTCCCTCACTCATTACTCATCACTCCCTCACTCATTACTTCCGCATTACTCATTATTACACAATTACTGCGTATTGTGCATATACTGTGTATTCTTCTGCCGTGCGCAACCAAACTAGTTTTGGGAGTGAGCATCGTAAACTCCAAATGTCGTATGTCGAGGTTGTCGTAGCCCGAGGACCCCCTGTATATTCATTTACTTGATATAATTAACTTGTTATCTTGTTCACGTTTGTCTGCCTCCTCCCCTGTCCAGGTGTTTCCCATTGTCTACTCTGTTTTGTACAAACTTCTCGTTTCTGTCTGTGTGTTGTGGATTCTTTGTAAATGTCTTGTAGCATCGCTCCTTATACATTTCTTCTAAAACTCTCAGTTAATCCTAGTCTTTGTTAAGTTCTTGTAATTCCCGAATGTTTAAAACTCGCGGTGTTTCGTGTTGCTCAATTTAGGTTAATCTAGTTTGTCTTTTCTTGTGTTTTTGTGTTCTTTTTTTTAACTTAAACCTTTTGGATCCTTCGATTACATCCTGTCTGTCAGAAATATAGAATGGGCAAGACAGTTCTTAATTTATTCTTAATTTATATTAGTTTGTGTCTTTTTCCTTTTTTTGTGTGTCTTTTGTGTATGTTGTGCTATTTATGTATACCTGACTGCGAGGCAAGTTTCCCTTTGGGACAATAAAGTTAACTGAACTGAACAGAACTGAAATGTCTGCCTCAACCGTCAGTCATTACACTTGGAATTTTTATTTGCATATTTACACACTAGAAAACATAAACAAATAGTTTCAAATGACTTGGGATTCTGTACATTCTGTACATACTGTACATTCACTTTTTTCTTTTCATTGCCACCATTTCAGAGACATGAGCAACTACGTCCACTAACCAGTCAACTGCTAACTGCTTCTACTCCCTGCCAGGTTAATGAGCTCCACCTACCTTACTGGTTCATTGTACAGGTGTAGAACTACAGTTAACATCTCTTTGCTCCGTTCAGCACTGGTCAGTTTCTGATCACAGGACTGTTGTTGAGAAGATATTATTCAGGTGGTGGACCATCCTCAGCACAGCAGTCAAGCAAAGACAATTCCAGGGTGTAGTACATTACACTGCAATGCTGATGGGATTTTTATACTCATCATTGTCTCTGTTAAGCTGTGAGTGGTCTATCAACCATTGATGAATGTCTTCAATTTACATCGGAGTAGTTTCTAATGAAGTTACATGTGAGTGTTTGAGTTCATGTAGTCTATATAACATGTAAACAATTATTATTAATAATGATAATAGGTTATTTATGGGGCGGCACGGTGGCACAGGGGTTAGCGCTGTTGCCTCACAGTAAGGAGGTCCTGGGTTTGTCTCCCGGGTTGGGCGCAGGGTCTTTCTGTGTGGAGTTTGCATGTCCTCCCCGTGACTGTGTGGGTTTGCTCCGGGAGCTCTGGTTCCCTCCCACCGCCAAAAACATGCCTGCATTGAGGATAGGTCAATTGAGCACACTAAATTGCCCCTGGGTGTGACTGTGACTGTGAGTGTGAATGTTTGTCTGTCTCTGTATGTGGCCCTGCGATGTGCTGGCAACTGTCCAGGGTCTACCACAACCACCCCCCCAACCCCCCCACCATCCTTCGCCCATTGCAGCTCCGAGTGCAGGACTAAGGGGTAGAAGATGGATGGCTGGTTATTTATGGATTTCATTTCCTTTCCAAAATGCACAAATCTACTTTGTTGCAAAAAAAAAAAAAAAAAAGTTTAAGGCTTCAATTAGACCAATAGTAAGAAAACAAAACCTACAGTAGTGAATTATTAAGTGACCATTTGTGATGGGTGAACAGCATGAAATTCTTCTCTGTTTTGAACCCATTCACCAAGTGAAGCAGCGAGCAAGAGAGGTGGATATAATTACTATAGATAAATAAATCCAAATAAGTGCTGAAGCAGTTTACTAGTAACACAAATAGTGGTTTAGAGCTGTTCTATATACTGAGTCTGTTATTAAAATATGACAATACTGTTATGACAGTACTATTGCACAAGTAGTGACAAGTGACTTAAGTTGTACCATAAGTATTGATACGTTAGGACATTTACACATACGTACTCTCATTTTATTATTCTTATGACTCTTTTTCTTATTGGGTTTTCCGAGACCCTGAACAATGAAGAAATCAAGAAAGTATAAAGAAAGCATGAGAGTTAACTTGGAGCCATAAGCCCTGCGATAGAACCGCAGCAGGTGTAGATAGAGCTTCGCCCAGGGTGAGTTGTATTCAGCAGCTCAGTCAATGAAGCATGCCAGTCTCATCTCATTTCCCCTGCAGCGCTTTCTCCCTGCGCAGTCTGTTCCACTGACGGAGCTGCTGTGTGTGTGTGTGTGTGTGTGTGTGTGTGTGTGCGCTGCCGGAGCCGGCCCTCACACGCTCTGTCTACTCGCGCTCCTGATGGGCTGCCGCTCGACAAAGCCCAGAAACTCCTTCCTTATGAAGATATCTGTCATGCAGAATACGCGCAAAGTAGCATGTTCAGTGGTCTGAGGATGAAAGCCCATGAGCTCTCAAATGCCTGAGGGTGTCACTTTGGTGGTGACAGTATAGCAAGAGCCCACTATCACACTGCCTCTTCACCAGTGGTCTCACTCTGATCTTTTTTGTTCACTAGCTTGTGTAGTAGAGTAGTGTCTCAGGGTGCCTGAGGAAATAAGATGTAACCTCGAGTGCTTTTCTCAACTAGTATTCTTAATTAGTATCTAACTACTATATTACATTGACTATATTAATCATAATATGTTCTTCACCGCAGTTACTAGTTTCTGATTAGGATGATCAAGGCCTTATTAAGTGAAATCAGGTGTGCTTCTGGTGGACATAATGTTTTCCCTGAGGAGGAATTTTACTGGAAACAACAAGGTTTTGTTCCCATGTTACTGTAATAGTGCTTATTTAAATGAATGATAAATAGTTTTGAGAGCTCTGTAGGCCTCTGAGTAGCCGTTCCACAGGCAGAATGGATTTTCACTCATAGGATATATTTAGTAGTATTATAATATCACATCTTTTAATTCAAATGATTAAATGTTTCATGTAAAATCTTAAAATTCCTCTCCGAAGACAGGGCTCTTGAAAATGTTCTGAAATTGCATTTTCTGGATACTGGCTGGCCTGCAGGCTGAAGACAGCTTCAAAAGATCTGTTATGCATTTAAAATGTGTTTTTAAATATAGCCATTAAATATGTATGTATAAAATGTTTTTTTCTGCAGCTAAATATTTGCATCTGATGGTTAAGGGTTATGAACTTTTTATACTGATAATTAAATCTGACAAAGAGTTAACAGCTCTACTTGCCAACACTTCACTCACAATAACTTGCCTTCATTGCCATCTCAGTAAGAGTCCCATGTAATTCTACTGATAAATGTAAGTAGAGGTTTGTTGTTGACCAAAGGTGTGCTAAAAAAATCACACACCTTAGATGCTGTTATTAACCATTAATGAAAGCTAGTAGTCATATGTTATGAGCATGTAATAATGTAAATCATGCAGTGACTATTGACTTTCATGGATTGTTAGAAACATTAACATTATTGACTGAACCATTATGTGTATATACACGTTCAGCCATTACATAACACCTGTGTAAGTAATGTGGAGGACCAAAACAACTCTGGACAGTCAAGGCATCTCTGAAGGCGTGCTGTGGCATCCATCAAGTCCTGTAAGTTGTGAGGTGGGACCTTCATGGATCAAACAAGTTTGTCCAACACATCCTGCAGATTCTCAATTGGATTGAGATTTAAGGAATTTGGAGGCCAAGTCAGCCTCATCATGTTCCTCAAACCATTCCTTAATGGAGGTCCCTGCCATTAAGGAACATCATTGTCATGTGTGTACTCGCAGCAATGTTTAGGTGGATGATATGTATGAAAGCTTAGACTCAAGGTGTCCCAGCAGAACTTTGCCCAGAGCATCACTGCCTCCACTGGATTGCTTTCTTCTCTTAGTGTATCCTGGTGCCATCTCTCCACCTGGCCATCCACATGACGTAAAAGAAAATATGATTAATCAGACCAGGCCATCTTCTCCATGGACCAGTTCTGATCCTCACAGGCCCACTGTAATCATTTTATAGACAGTGTTAGCATGAGTACTTTGTCTGGTCTGCAGCTAGGTGGTCCCACACACAGCAAGCTGTGATACACTGGGTGTTCTGACACCTTTCTGTCAGAGCCAAAATGAACTTTTTCAGCAATCTGTGGTACAGCAGCTGTTCCATGGGATAGAACCAGACCCACATGCAGCATTATGCCTTGGATGCCCATGATCCTGTTCTTCCTAGGATTGTTTTATGAAGGATTTGACCACTACATACAAGGAACACCTCACAAGACCTGCCGTTCATAAATGCTCTGGCCCAGTTATTAAGCCACCACAACCTCGTTTATTCTTCAAACAAAATTAGCGGTACCAACTCTGTTAGCTGTAGATGGCCTATCTGTCAATAATGTCCCCTAACAAATTGTTAAATGGCTGCATCATACACAAACCTTACAATTGTGGCCCAAAATTATAAAACATAAGACTTCAGAGAAGACAGCCATCATGCATCACACCATTTTCAAGTTTGTTTCCAGCACTGCTATTTCTGAGAATAAACGAATCATGGGTTCAGCCAGGCCATCTCGGCACAACATTAATGAGATGCATTTTCACATCACATATAATTTGCACATTAATAGAATGAAAATGCATCTCTGAAGGCACTTTTATAGCAATGTGTGTGCAGTCGATCGCTCCGATTACATTTGGAAAGCCAGACATCGCTGCGAATTGCGCTTTAATGTTTGCCTGTTCAACCACAGTGTTAGGAAATTCTGGATGACAAGCGGTTTATTCCATCCCATACAGCGGGTATGGCATGACTCAGTGATGAGAAATACCCGATCGGTCTGCGAGTTCACGCTGAAAAGCTCCTGTGGCTAAAAGCTAACCCCAGTTCAGTACACAGCTACAAGAGGATAGCTCTTGGAAATCTAAATCGACTTAGAAGCCAGTCATCATCACGGGCCAGGAAATCGGTATGATCCCTGAATACGTGCTCTCCTAATTCTTCCATTTGCGATATCTTCCAATAACGCAAGAGCAGCCATGGTAGTGGCAGTAGTTTGGCCATTCTCTCCACCATTTTATTGTTACATTCAGTTTGTTTAACTGATTACAATCATGTGTCCATGATATACAATTACTTTTGGTGTCTTTGATAAAGACTGCGTCATTAATGCGAGCATACAAAAGGGAAGCCATAGTGCCACTGATTTGCCACTATGTGCCACCCATTTACAAAAATGAGCAGAAACATGTGTACGCATTGTTTGAGGTTGCTGTGAGAATGTGCGTAGCGATACGCCAAGTTTAGTGTTTATACATCTCAACGTGATCGTGGAAACATGACTCTGTAAAGCTACTTTGTGACAACTTGGTTGTCAAAAGCGCTATATAAATAAAATGGAATTGAATTGAAAATCTGGCCCAAGTCGCTCAGATCCTTTGCCCATTTTTCCTGCTTTCAACGTATCAACTCAAGAACTGACTGTTCACTTACTGCTTAAAATATCCAACCCCATGACAGGTGCCACTGAAATGAGACAACCAGTGTTACTCACTTCACCTGTTGTGGCTAATAGCTGTATATTCAAATAAACACCGCCAGACCTTTATTTGATATTTCAGTCAAGCCGTACCTCATTTGTTTTCAGTGAAAGGAACAGCTCAGCTGAATTAAAAAATTCTCAGAAAAAGTGTTTAGAACCTAAACACAGTGTATGCGTGGACCAAAAGCCTGATCTAGACTGCAGCACTGCACGCTCAGTAATTCCCAGTAATGGATTGTTAACGGTGCCTGTACTGTGGACCATGAATGGTGGAAGAGAGAGGATGACTCACTGCTCAGCTGGGGGAGGAGATAAGGTGGAATGAGTCATCGATGCCTTCCCTCAATCTGTTTACAGCTCCTGAGGTAGATGGCCCACTGATAGATGGCCATCCAATAAGAATGGAGACGCTTTCGCTGCTTTGCTGATCATATCACAGCATGCATGAGGGATAAACTTCAAAGGAGGCAAATAGACCAGCCGTTAACCACAGTTTGAGTATGCTGAGAGTTTATTGAGCGTGTTTGTAGAGCAGCCTTCAAAACCCTTTCTCACAAACATAAACAAGAAACACCGTAATACACAGTTAACCAAAAAATGGGGAAAATGCAAGTTAACTTGAAAAAGGGACATTTGTAGCACAAAACTAGCACTATGTGGTGTTTGTCATCTTATGTAATATTCCATAGAACAGCATTGCATCCTTTGGACTCAGTAATTTGACAGAATTCAGGATTTTGTAATCCTTTTGTGTTTTTGTCCATCAACACTGTGCATTCCTTATGCAAAAATCTCATGCAGCTCATGAAATTTTGACTTCTAGCATAGTCACTGATGGATCTGGCCTTAGCATTAGCCAGCTCAATAGCATTTCAAACAGCCTGCCCTCAATTATTTACCCCAAAGTGCCTGAAGCTCCTCCCACCTTCAAGATACATCACCAAATTCAAGATTTCCGCGTCTTTACACCGGAAATTCCCACCATAGAGACCACTGCGAAACTGCTATAAGCTAGCAGGCATGTTTATAACAAATTTGAACATTTTTAATTTTGGCCTAAGTGTCCCTTTAAGAAAGGCATTCAAGATACTTTCCTCTAAAGTGTCACAAATTAACATTCAGGACTGCTAGAATGACAAAGCGAGAAAGGAAGGCAGGCAGGACTCAAATGTATTTTTCCCCTCAATAAGATGATCTCATGATCAAGAGGTTGCCAGGTTACTAGAGAGGAACGAGCATCTGTGAGTCGAACCTCTTCAGCCTGTTTTCTTTGCTTTTTTATCATTCTGGTTAACTTGGTCATGTGAGTAAACCTAATAACTCTAATATCTGATGATAACTCTAAATATGAAATGAAAATATGATCAGTTCAAAATTACAAATCATTTAGAGACTGACACAAATCCACTTGTAACTTTCCCTCTTGAGTTAATGGACATTTTTCATTTCTCTGAAAGGCCTGGATACACAAAGGCAGTACACAAGGGAATTTCATTATAACATATTAATGAAAAAAAACAAATAAAGGCCGCAAATTAAGGCCGATGAACAAAATGTGATTCACTGCGAGAACAGGCAACACAGCAAACAACTGTGTACTTGATTCTGATTTAATTGGATTTCCATTTTCTTGTTTATTTTAACAGTAGCTCTATTTGCTCCACAGAAGCAGCAACAAAAGCCATAAACACTTGATTGCAGACCTTCTGCATGTCATTGTTCAAGAAAAGCCCCAAGTCTTTGCACAAGCTCTCTTTAGGTATGAAACTGTATGAAACTGACTTTGTCTACACGAGGGATGTAATGATACATTCAACCCACGATTCTGTTCAATAGACATTAAGGGGTTCATGGTTCAATGCACAATATAATCAACAAAATAAGACTGAATACCAGCTAGTTCTTTTTTATTCCAGCTAGTTTCTTGCACTTTTTCTCTTATTCTGCATTCTCTAATTGAGTAACTTGGTCCAGGATTCCATTTGATTCATGGCACTGAGTTCACAATTCAATATTCTTCCAATATTTAGAATGAAATTTGAATGAAGAAAAACGATGACTGTATTCAGTTGGGGCACAATTTACTACTGACCTGGAGTTTAGAAGTGGGAGTTTGAGGGGGTGGGAGGGTACTGTATGCCGTGAATGCACTGGACTGAGTTGTTGATCGGCACTTGTTGAACACTATAAACAATACAGTTATATCATATATAAGTTAATTATTCTCCACGATGCATTGTCATTTGTTTACAATTTATTTTGTCACTTTTTTGCATTGGGACACAATTTACCAATGAAACTGGAGCTTAGAGGTGAGGGGGTTGAGGGTTTGTGCATTGGGGTGTGTGTGTGGGGGGATGCATGCCATGAATGCGCTGGACTGGGTTGTTAATTGACACTTGTTGAACAATTAAACAATGCAGTTACATCAAATATAATTATTCTTCAGGATGCAACGTCATATATTCACAATGCGTTTTGTCACATTTTTGCATTAAAACATCACAATATTTCTGTACATTGTTACGCCCTTAGTCTGGTCATTTTATGTCATTTGTCCCTGGATTGTACCAAATGTTGTTACAGTTGCAAGTCAGATGGCTCTACTTTTGGTCAGACTGAAATTCATAATATGCGAATCAATCCCGGTTTAAGTGTTTTTTTTTCATAACTGTTTAGTTACACTTTAACAATACATCAACAGGATAACTACTGACATAACTATGTAACGCAGACCCTGTTACATAAAGATTACAGCAGTACAAATGTGTTTCTGCTTGAGTTGTTCTCATTAATTTGTATCTTGATGTTTTCTATTATGGAATTATACACGTAATTTCGATTAAAGTGCTGCTTTTCCAACAGGACGCCTCTGAACGTAACAGGGGGTGTGCGTTTACCTACATTATGAGGATACTTGTGCTGTAACATGGTACCTGAACCTCAATTCTGACTACGTCACCGCACATGCAGACTGCTAGAGCTCACTCAGTGTTGACATTTCTTATGCATGTGCAGCACAAGTACCTTCATAATTCAGGTAATTACACACTTCCTATTATAACCAGAAAACTTATTTTGGAAGAGGGTCACTCCACTTCATAGTAAAAGAAGTCTCATAACTTTTATTATGTATTAAGCGTGTTCACTCCTGCATTTTTCTGAATATAATCTGAATATAATTCTGGCCTGGCCCCCACAAAACTTAAAACAACAAAGTGTAAATGGGGTCGCTGATAAGCCTTCTCACTCAAACCAAGGACTAAATCATGACAGGCTTTGTGTATCCAGGTCTTTAGAGGAATGAACCTGTCTGGGTTATTTAGGGGGTAGGCTGGATGCTCTCCACCTTAGAGAGACTGACAGGGATAGCTCCATCACCTGCGGCCGGGCTTGGCGCTTTAGTGACGAGGCTCGTGTTGCTCCTTCCACTCGCCCCGCTTTGCCCTCCGCTGACCCCCTTCATCTCTCCCCCAATGGTCTGTGGGCTGCGCTCTCCCTCGCCGGCCGCTGGTCTGGAGAAGGCGGACACCAGCAGGCCGGCAGCCATCAGCAGCCCCCCCACACTCAGCATGCCTGTGCCAGCCTGCACGCACATGTGCAGCCCCTGGTTATACTGCACGGCCTGACGGTCCACAAACAGCAGCTCCCCCTCTCCAAAGGCCTCGATGCGGGATGGGATAGCGAAGCCCACAGTCAAGACCACCAAACCGACGGCTAAGACCACCGCTCCAAAAGCAAGAGACACCTGAGAGGAGAGAGGCCTCTTTAAAATTTCAGAATCAGAAGAATAAGAATCAGAAAACATTATTGATCCCAAAGGAAACTGCTTATTCTACGACTGTACAGACACAAAGACAAGAGCAATTTAAAAATATAGTCCGAAAATACTCTGTAAACACAGAATGCACGTTCTGCACTTCATAGGACCGACCAAGAGAAATGCACCAAAACTAGAATAAAATCTTCTTACATTGACATGCATTCAAAGTTGAGTGTATTTTTTCCTGTGGAGCTGGAGATTTTTTTTTTTTTGTTATTTATATTTCACAAAAATAAGAAAGTTTGTCTTCGGTGAGACATTGCAAGATGGAATTAAGTGAGTAACATGCAAATATAGAAAACAAGTGTAAAAGCTTTGGATTGGTACTGTAGACAGCAGCCTAGCTTCTGGAATGCTAGTGTCTGAATACGTTCATCAGAAAGCCACTTGGTTAAACTCTTATTCTTATTAACCAGAACCCAGTGAGCTGGGTCAGGTATGTTACAGTTGAGAAAACACAAAAAAGTGTCCAAAACATGGGGTCCTCAGCACAGGGCTCATGATTCAATGCACAAAATGATTTTTTTTTTCCAGTTTACCCCTTTTCAGAGCCAGTGTAGTGCCCATACCTTGCAGAGGCTGGAGCTCCACCACTGCGGCGAGGCGCGCTGACTCTGATCGTCCTCCTGCTCCCACATGGAGGCTGTGCACTCCTCATAGAAATGGTGCAGGTATGAGCGAACTCCGAAACCATGGCAACCAGAGCCTGCCATGCTTTTAAAGCGCGCCGAGCGCTCGGACCCACGGACCTCCGAGCAACAGGCCATCTCTTCGACCTGCGAGAAACACACATCACAGGGTCCTTACAAGCTCATTAAAACTGCTGTTTAAGGGAAATTCCACCAATTTCCCCAAATGTCTGGATAATTATACAGTTGTGAACAAAGTTGTGAACAAAGTTATTCAGAGTAGGTTGGTGTGAAAGGCTCTGTTCTAGAGAAAATCACAGAGTCTAAATTGTTTTCATATAGAGTTTGCAGTTGTAATCCAGTTGTCACACCAGGCTTTCTTCTTGAGCTGGCTGTGTCACTCCTTTCTGATTGGTCGAAATGCTGTCATTACGACACTGGAAAGAGAACATTGTCTTTTTACTGCCTGCACAAAAAAAAGAATGCAGATATAAAGTAACAACTCAGAGGCTGAGGAAAGACAAGCAGTCTGTTTGGGCTGAAGATACATTTTAGTGGAAGTTTTCTATGGCACTAACAAATTAATCACTCTGAGAAACGCAAAAGTGTACCAGGACATCGCTAACAAGTTAGCTGGGTTAGGTTTTCATCGCTCGGCTAAAAAATGCAGAGAAAAAAAAAAGTAAAAACTCAAGACGGTCTCCATTACGGGACCGAGATAAACTGGAAAATCAAATCAAGCTGCAGGTTCCGTACCATTGCAGTAGTTTAGGTACAGCACAGTTCCTGTACACCTGTTTTCTTGATAAGATCAGTCCTCCTTACAGCTGCTGTGTAAACAGCAGTCCTGCTGTTGTCTGAAATGACTGCCCGTGACAGTGAAGTTGTGAAGTTCACAATTATTCTGCGTCTGAAACCACATCAACGAGCCTGTTTGACCCTAATGCAGAGCTGGACAAGGTTTGAGTGGTTGAGAAAAACACTGTAGCTCCAGTACCAGTAAAAGCAAAAAAAATAAATAAAAAAAATCAGTATCTTAGGTAACTGGAACATTGTGTACATTTAATTTAATTTATTGCTGAAGCATTCCCTTTATTTGAGAGTCATACTGAAATGGATGTGCCTGTTATAGTTGTTGAAGGTGACTGGCCACCCACAGATGAGTCACCCTCACTCTCTCTCTCTCTCTCTCTCTCTCTCTCTCTTTCTCTCTTTATTTCTCTCTCTCCTTCTGTCTGTCTCTCTCTCTCTCTCTCTCTCTCTCTCTCTCTCTCTCTCTCTCTCTCACACACACACACACACACACACACCCCATCTATAGCATTGCTGCTTTCTCCCTGTCCTGCATTCTTTGTTGTTTTCCTACCACACATGATTCATAATTAAAAAAATCCTTAATCCTTAATCTTAAACAATGAGCTGAATCAGGTGTTTTGGTGCGGGGCTCTCAGTTTGCTGCAGGGGTCTTAGTTTCACATCTCAAACCTTCAAGACCTTCACAGCTCATTTATCTCTCGACACGGTCATAAACAGGACTCGTGATGGGGTATATTATCTGCAAGTGGAAGGACCACTTTTGGAACCCTTGATTGGATGGTTCTCTAGTTCTGTAAATGAGAAGAAGCCAGGAAGCCCTGGAGAAGCTTTGGTTTTAAAACCGCAAATGTCGGTCTGGTATGCTGTGACGAGTCTACAGCGTCATTTGACGACCATAAACAGTCATTACAGCCTCGAGTCAAGCGTAAAGGAAAGCACGAGCGTGTTTTAGAGGAACGAGCTGTGCGCGCGCTGTCCGTGGTGCTGAAAGCTCGTGCATCCAGTAAACAAGACCACCAACAACAAATTAAACCAGTTCGACAACACTCCCAGTCGTTAGTCTTAACTCACAGTAAGCGTATGTGTAGCTCAGCCCACGATTACTCAAGTAAACCAACATTCAGACTCAAACCTCCTCAAACACCGGGCACGTAGGCTATTTGATTATTTTGACCCTTTCCAATTTCTTCGCTGTCCCCGTGCTCCATCTCCCACCTGAACCCCCCCCACCCCGACTTCCTTTACAGCTGTGTAATCAACAGGCTGTGTTGACGTTAATGAGGGAAAAAAACACAAACTGATACCCGGTCTTCAGAGCAGGATCCTCTTCACGCGCGTCCCATCGCTCCTCCAGCACGCACGGCCACGCGCATGCGCGCCGCGGGGTTTATTTATTTATTTATTTAAATGTCTGTTTATTTTTGTTGTTGAAGCTCAACTGCTGGACGATGACGGAGAGTGATGACGGTGATGACGCTGATGACGAGGATTTATTATTTATTTATTAGGGGTCGCAGTCATTCAAGGACTTTTTTCAGGTGCAATTGTAACGTGATCTTGAATGTGAGAAATGTCAGTTATGGTTAGTTTTAGGATCAGTGTTGGAAATAATATTAGAATTAATATTAGTGTAATGGTGGGAATTGGCCTTTTAATATTCATGGTAGTATTCATATTAATTTTAGTACGAATATTAGTGTAATAGTGTTAGTATTCATTTTTTATGTTAGTGTCAATATTAATATTCGAATTAGTATCAGTTTTAGAGTGTTAGTGTTAGTATTCACTTCAATGTTTGTGTTAGTATTATTAGTAGTAGTATTAATATTAGAACTAGTATCAATATTAATTTATTCATTTCAGTATCAGTGTTAGTATTAGTATTAGTATCTATATTAGAGTGTTACTATTAGTATTCAGCAATTAGTAGTGGTATTATTATTATTAGTAGTATTATTAGAGTGTTAGTGTTAGTATCCATTTCAGTATCAGTGTTAGTATTAGTATTAGTATTAACATTAGGATTACTGTCCATATCAGTGTTAGTATTCACTGATATGGAATCAGAGTATTAGTGTTAGCCTTCATTTCAGTATTAGTGTTGGTGTTAGTAGTATTAGTCTTAGAATTCATATCAATATTAGAGTTTTAGTGTTAGTATTCATTTCAGTGTTAATATTAGTATCAGTATTAGTATTTAGAATTAGTATCAGTATTAGAGTATAAGTGTTACTATTCTTTTTCAGTATTAGTGTTAGTATTGGGGTTAGTAATAGTATTAGAACTAGTATCGATATTTGAGCATTAATATTACAATTCATTTCAGCATTAGTGTTGGTATTAGAATTAATACCAGGATTGGTATTGGTAGAATAACCCCAATATTAAAATAAAAGGATACCTTTTAACTGACCTTCTCTTTATTAATAAGCTTAGCAAAGTATTCAGTATTTACAGTGTGGATCTATATGCCAGTATCTTCAAAACAACACCTAAACATCTGCATTATTATAAATAATAGATTATTAGGTACACCTATGCTATCTTGCTAATACACTCTCTGGCCATTTTATCAGAAACATCTACCATACAGGTACTTTGTAGATTTGCAGCTACAGGTACTGATGTCTCTGAAAGAGAGATGAGGGTCCAAATGATAGAAGTATACTATGCTTGTGGTGGAACTGCACAGGAGTTACACACATCCTTGAAAGAGGACTCAGTTTACACATTTCTGACTCTACCAGATATGATGTTAAAATATCAATTCATGTGTCACGCCTAGTTTATAGGCTCCTGAGCTCACAGGATTGATACAGGATAGTGAAAAGGCAATTTCAAAGTAATGATGAAAGTTAATGTAAAATTATTTCCGAGTAATTTGGCAGTGTTTCTATTGGTCTATTCATCGTGAAAATTTTCCCTGTGGTGTAATGGTCAGAGACTGGTTTCAGATTACATAAAAATGTCAAATTTGAATACAAGGTTTTGTTTCAACAGCAATGATATGTTGCAACTGTACCTATATGGAGTGGCATTAGAGCTGTAGGTGAAGACTGGAATTAAAGAGGCTAGACAGTTTCATCTCCTTCTTTTAAACTTCATCTCCTTCTTTTAAAGTGAGACAACAGGACAGGCCATCATGAAGAATAGTCTGTACCGTCCCCATTAGACCTGCTGCCTCTATAGTATAACACACAGGTGATAGAAAGTGGTGGCAATGAGCTCTCAAGTCTGAGACCTCGGATTTGGAGCAACTGGTGGCCTAGTGTTTTGGGCGTTCACCCTGCAATCAGAAAGGCATGGGTTTGAATCCCAAGACTGCTAGTGGCACCACTGAGGTGTCCTTGAGCAAGATACAGTCCTCACACACTGCTCCCCGGGCACTGTGTTCCTGGCTGCTTCACTTTAAATGGGTTAAATAGGTTAAAAACAGTAAAGAATTTCGTGCTGTTCACACTGTGCAATGTGGTGTGTTCACATATGACAGAATGGTCACTTTACACTTTTTTATCAGTAATGCTTACAAGTGGTAATGGTTCAATTTCATTTTTAAAGTCAGTGAAGGCTGTAAAACTGAAACACGTATTCTGGATCTACACCTTCTCTGAACACTGACGCCTACAAACAAAGGGTTCAGCAACATTTGACCACCTCTGTTCAGCTTCCAAAACCAGTTCTTCCATGTAGTCAGGAGTAATAAGTAATCACGTATTGGAATAACATAGAAAACGGCAAGCGACCCTTCCAACATATGTCTTTAGACAATGTCTGGAGAGCTACAGTTTTAAATGGCAAGTTCAGTGTTTCTCAGTCTGATCTGCATTGGCCACATACGAAGCACATGGTGGATTAACACTGACAATAAGTATGTAGTACAAGAACAAAAATTACACTTACAATTTGAGCTTGGGCACCACTGGCTTTTGTTATTATTATGTTTCAACTTGAAAAGTTTTCTGTTTCCTTTGAAACAGTAGGCCATAAGCTACAGATAGAGATCTGGCTGAACAGTGCTGGGTGTACACTGACGCTAGCTCTGGAGTACACTGACGCTAATTATTTTTTCCAGAGGTGATGTTGCCTCTGTCTTTGGTGCTTAAGCACAAAGCTAATAGCTGCCAATCACAGAAATTGCTTGTTTTACAATAAAAGCAGAGGATTTCCAGCATCTGTGAATAAGTTACCACTGTTGTGTTTCCATGTGGCTAAGACTGAAGCACTTTACATGTAGAATAGAGCTAAAGATACAACAAAGGCTTCTTGTGTGCATCACCTTTCTAAGAGTTCATCAAGAGCACTTAGACTTGGTTAGATAACAGTTACATCACTGATGTTTTGCACCGCTGCATGTTTCATGGTGTTTGATAAAAAATGAATGTGCCTGGCTAAGTTAGGCCTTCTATTAGCTTGCTAGGCATTTAAAACTACAGAGCTAGAAAACATCGCAATGGATAAATGCCCTCAGTGTACAGACAACTGTAAAATAAACTGTGAAAACCTAACTTAAACTAAACAAAGCCAGAGACTAACAGGAGGAGACAATTCAATTGTCAGCCATTTCTCATTTAGTAATTTCAGATGACAAAAAGTATGGACAAACACAAGCTTTGATGGACTAAAACTTCAAAAATGAGTAGAGGAATTCCATCACACCAGTCTTTCTTAACTTTTTGATTGAAAGCTTGCAAACACTGACTTGCGAGTTTGATGGAGTCTCTCTAGCACTCCCTGAGATTCCAGATGATCTGCAGATGAAATACAGTGCTGGACGAACAGTTGCTTCAGAGCCATTGGTCAGACTGGACAAGCAAATATTGAGGAAAAACTTGGTTTTGGAAATGACAGCACCAATGACCTTATGCAAAGGAATCACATGAACCTGGTAAAATGATCAAGTGAAGAATCTTTGAGAGTGAATGAGTGAGTGACTGACTGAGTGAGGTAGAGACTGAGTATGTGAATAAGCCAATGAGGTAGAGAGTGACTCAATGAGGTGAAGAATGACTGAATGAGTTGGTGAGTTAGAGAATGGGTGAGTCAGTGAGACAGAGAGTCAATGAGTGAATAAGATGGTCAGTGAAAAAGAAAATGAGTCAGGTGAGGTAAAGAGTAAGTGAATGAATTAGTGAGGTGGAGAGTGAGTCAGTGAGGTAGAAAGTGAATGAGTGAGGTGGAGAGTGAGTGAGTGAGGTAGAGAGTGATTTACTATCACTGAGGTAGAGAATGAATGCGTGAGTCTATGAGGTAGTGAGTCAGTGATCTTGAAAGTTAGTGAATCAGTGAGGTAAAGAGCGAGTGACTCTAGGAGATAAAAGGTGAATGGGTGAATTAGTGAGGTTAGGAATGAGCGAGTCACTGAGTCAGTGGCTGTATGAATGGGTGAATCAGTGAGTCACTGAGGGAGTGTATTAATGAATGAGAGAAACAGGATGATGAGTGAGTGAGGGAGGTAATGACTGAGTAGTGATCCAGTGACTGTTTGAATGGGTGAGTGAATGAGTGGCTGAGTGAATGAATCATTGAGGGAGTGAATGAATAAGGGAGAGAGAGACAGGGTGAGAGAGAGAGATGAGTGAGGGAGGGAGGTAGCAAGTGAATCAGTGGGTTACGAATATATAAATGGGTGAGTGACTAAATGAGTGAGTCTGTAAGGTAGATAGTGAGTCCATGAGCCAATGAATATATGAATGGGTGAGTGACCAATGAGTGAGTGAATGTGTCACTGAATAAATATGAGAGAGCGAGAATGATGAGTAAGCAAATGAGTGATTGAGGTAGTGAGTGTGTCAGTGTGTCAGTGAATGTATGAATGGATGAGTGAATGTGTGAGTGAATGAATCACTAAGGGAGTTAAATAATGGGTTGGAGAGAGATGAGTAAGTGAAGTCCTGAGTGAATCAGTGGGATAGTGAATGTAAGAATGAAGATTTACAGGTAGAGTAACTGATATCTCTGAAAGAGACGAGGGTCTAAATGATAGAAGTGTGCTTCACTTTTGGTGGAATTGCAGAGAAATTACACACAGCCTTGAAACAGGAATCAATTTACACATTTCTGACTCCACCAGATATGATGTTAACATATCAATGTATGTGTCACACCTAGTTTATAGGCTCTTACGCTCATAGTGTTCATATGGTTGTCACGGTCAGAACAAAACATAATTTCTCCAACTCTAAAATTCCAACTGCAAAGGATAGTGAAAAGGCAATTTCAAATTAATAAGGGAGGTTAATGTATAATGATTTGGGAGTAATTTTGTAGTGTTTCAGTGTTTCTATTGATCAATTAATTGTGTAATTTTTGCATGTGGTGTAAAGGTCAGAGGGTGGTTTCAAACTATGTAAAAATGTCAAATTTGAATAAAAGGTTTTGTTACAACAGCAATATGTTGTAACTGTAACCATAAACAGTGACCTTAGAGCTGTAGGTGAAGACAGAAATGAGAGAGGCTGGACAGTTTCAGCAGCTATAAACTTGGGTGAGTGAGTGAGTGAGTGAGTGAGTGAGTGTGTGAGGGAGGAAACAAAGAGTCAGTGAGGTAGTGAATTATGAATGGATGAATGAGTGAATAAGGGAGGTTGAAAATGAGTCAGTGAGTCAGTGAATGAGTAAGTGCGTAAATGGGTGGGGTGAATGAGTCACTGAGGGAGTGAACGAATGGTGAGAGAGAGAGTGATGAATGAGTAAGGAAGGTAGTGAAAGGTTCAGTGAGTAAATATATGAATGACTGAGTGAGCGGGTGAATTAGTGAGGTTGAGAATGAGTGAGTGAATGAATTAGTGAGGTTGAGAATGAGTGAGTGAATGAATTAGTGAGGTTGAGAATGAGTCAGTGCGTCGGGGAATGTATGAGTGAGTAAGTGGGTGAGTGAATGAGTCACCGAGGGAGTGAATGAATGGTGAGAGAGAGAGTGATGAGTGAGTGAGGGAGGTAGCGAATGGTTCAGTGAGTGAATATTTGGATGACTGGGTGAGTGAGTGAATTAGTGAGGTTAAGAATCAGTGAGTCAGTGCGGTAGTGAGTGAATGAATTTGTGAGGTGGAGAATGAGTGAGTGAGTCAGTGAGTTAGTCATTGTATGAATGGGTGAGTGAGGGAGTGAATGAATGGGTGTGAGAGAGAGAGAGAGAGAGAGAGAGAGAGAGAGAGAGAGAGAGAGAGAGAAAGAGAGGTCGGGAGAAAGTGAGAGAGTGAGACGGTGGGCGAGTTATGACTGTAGTTCAATGAGCTTCACATCTAAAAAGGCTGCTTTATTGTGCATTCAGTTTTATTCGTAACCAAGTAAAAAGCGAAGTATCGAGGGTGCCGTGATCCATCATCATAAACTCTTTCACTGCCTGCCCGCCAGATCACACGCCAGTCAGCGGAGGCTTCAGAGGAGCGAGACGAGTAAATTGTTAAAGTCGCATGAGCTTTTTTACACGAGCAGACAAAGGAGGAGAAAAGCTCTAGTTATGAAATCTCTCTGTCTGTGTCCTTTTGAGTAGTGTCAGGCTGTGAATATTGAAAAGTGCAGGAAAAGCCAGCATGGCCCTGCAGTGCGGGCAGATAATGTGCTCATTATGCTGCTGAGCCAGTGAGGCAGAAACGCCATCATCGTCTTTTCTCTCCTCACCCGTGTTTGATGTATGAAGTGCTTCAGATGGCTCCAGAGTCATGGGGAAACCGAGAAGAGTTCAAAAAGTCAAAGGATGCTCTGAGAGCCTGCCTGCGCTGCAAAATGGAGATGTTACATCATCCAAACGGTCAAACCACAGGCATTTCTGCGGATAATGAATACCATTTCAACCTATGCAGTATCCCATAAAGCTGCTGAGATGTGCTCCTATCATCCAATTTCGTCCTGTGGCATTTGGTTACCACTAGACATTGTCTGAAATGACTAGACTTGAGGCTAGAAAGCAAAACAGGGCGTACCCTGAGGGGTCAGGCTGCACAGTGTATTGTTTGTGATCCATACTAATATCCTGAAAGGCTGCAGTCCGTGACGTCACTTGAATGCCACTGCACATTTGCATCTGAGATAAGAACCATTTAGGAACCCATTTCTAAGGGTGACCGGTAAATACTTTGGTCATAATAATGCAATCTTTAATCATGTTATATTAAATACCAATTTCCAGTGCACAATTAAAAAGCACTTTTCCATTGGTGTAGAGGAATCAATGTGCATGCTTTGATTTTCCAGTTGATTTCAAGATAAGATAAGATAAGATAAGATAAACCTTTATTAGTCCCACAAGTGGGAAATTCGCTTAGTGATGGCAGAAAGTGGACAGTACAAAGTTAAGAGCAGCAAAATTGAGAAAACAATAGAATAGAATAAAATAAAAATAGACCAAAGTACTATGTTGCAAAAATAAAAATAAAAAATTCTCTCAATATACAGTCTAAAGATGAACAGTATAAAATCTAGGAATATAGTGTGTATAGCTGTATTGTACAAAATATACATATATGTGTGTAAACTGTAAGCAGACTAAATTGCACAATTGCACAGACCAGTATCTGAGTTTTTGACTCAGTTCTCTTCCCACAGTTTATGGCTGGTCGTCCCAAAATCCCATGCATGGCAACAAACCAGTGGAAGGTTTTTCTATCACAGCATCAGAGCTACCTCTCATCCACTGAATTTAGCCTCAGCCCAAACAGGCAGTAGTGATTGTACTTCGTCAGCTTCCGAGTTGCTAGCTTGTATCCATCATTGTTTTTTGCGCTGACAGTAAAAAAACAATAAAATGTCTACATGTACACAGAATTTACATACATTGACAGTGAACTGGTGCATTACTACCATTATCTTGCTTGTAGTGTAGTGTAGTGTAACATTTACACTTTACATTCTAGTGCTCTTTTTTATAAAGCTCTTCAGCTGGAAAGGTAAAGGGTTTTCTAAATTGTCATTGGCTTTAGCCGCAAGAACAGAACACCCTCATGCTCTTGTTAGTACTGATCTTGATTAGGAACCAAGAACCATAAAGCCTTCAGTTTTGGACTGATGGGCAACGGGAAAAACTAGTTTTCTTTTATCAAAGGTTTTACTGTTTGTGCACTGGAAAAATGTCCAAAGTGGTTTGATATTGCAAGACCAATCACAACTGGACTGTAGCAATTTAATCACAATATAATGCTTCATTGTTTTTATATTGTTCCTCCCTACTGAGAATTTCTGGAATTAATGGGATCCACAAACACCAAATAATCAAAGATCATACCAGTGAGGGCTCAATCACCACAACTTAGGTCATGCATTCTTTTAAACTTGT
>JBBPCX010118956.1:0-10378 GCA_037974365.1 Hydrocynus forskahlii
AGCGTCCAGACATCACCACAGCAGCTCTGCACGGGATTCTTCTAATGAGGAAATGAAAGATTCACATACACACACAGATACACACACACATACACACATGCACAAACAGACATACACACACACACAACTACACACACACACGTACATATACATACATACACACACAGGTTCACATACACACACAGATACACACACACACATACACACACGCACACACAGACATACACACACACGCACACAAACATATATACACACAAACACACACACACTGAGACGATCAGCCTCTCAGAGTCCACCTTAATGCAGCCCTCACTTTCTCCCCCATCTTCTTCTTCTTCTTTTTCTACTTCTTCTTCTTCTCTTTCTCCCTTCAACTTTCTTTCTCTCTTCTTCTCTCTCTCTTTCTCTCTCCTCACTTTCTCTCCCTCTGTTCACTCTCTCTTCTCTCTTTCTCCCCATCTCTGTTCTCTCCTTTTCTTCTTTCACTGTCTTTTCCTCTGTCTCATTTTCTCTCTTGTTCTTTTTCATCTCTCTCTCTCTCCCTCTCTTTCTTCTCTCTTTATCTTATTCTTCTTCTGTCTTCCTCTCTCTCTTTTTCTCTCCTGTTCTCTTTCTTTTCTCTCTCCCTCTCTCACTTTCTATCTCCCCGTATCTCTCTGACTCTGTATGTCTCTCTCACTCTTCCTCTCTCACTTCAATCTTCTTTTGCTGATTTTTTATGAATTCTTTTATGTCTTCTTTTATCTTTTATTTTCATTCTATTCCTGTAAAGCACATAGTATGACATTTGTGTATGACAATGTGCAATATAAATAAATGTGATTTGACTTCTCTTTCTCTCTCTCAGTGTTCCTGTAGAAGGAAAGATGAAGGTGTGTGATGAGGAGGTGTTGCCTGTTCTGGTCCAGTTGTTGGATGATGATGATCTGGGGGTCAGAGCGAACGCTGCCGGAACCATCATGAACACTGTGGTCCTTACCAGGGGTCAGCACTTATTCACACACCTCTGATCCCAGATCAGTAACACACCACACACACAATCACAGCCTCACACAGTTCACAAAAAATGCCAGAAAACACTGGAAAACAATAAAGCACTGAAAAACTATGAAACACTGGAAAACTATAAAACACTGAAAAAACTGTTGAAACACACGTAATTAAACTCAGCAAAATAAGTAACTATAAGTAAATAAGTAAAACATATTGGATATTATTATTATTAGTGTTCTTTTTAAGTGTTATTAGTGCGATCGTGAAACCAGTCATACTATTGTTCTTATTAAGATAATTTTTTTATCCCAAAATACAATGACTTTTTGGCAAAATTCCAATGTGAAAATGTTTATTAATATCCGGTGCGTCGCGCTTGTACACAGCTAATCGAAAAGATGATCAGGGTCTGAGTACTGATCATTTAAAAACTCGATTTTTGTGGTCAAGTCCACTCTGTAATATATATGGTGAGAGACAGGATGGTTGAGTCGCCTTTAAAATATGTGTTGGAGAGATGGTCTGTGACGTCACGTGTAAGGACACCAATTTTAAATTACATGTAATGGACAAAAAGGGAAGAAAATATATATACTTGGAGGAAAAAAAACACAAAACACACAGACTCAGACATAGACTTCAAGACGCAAAAGATGTGTGTCACTGTTTAATTCAAAATAATCATCTTGTGAACACTGCTATGTGTGCTTTCAGCCGTCCTTAACCATAAACGGCTTACTAAAAGCCAAGTCCATAAAACCAATGTTTGGGTGTCTCTAAACACTGTTTTTATGTGGTCACATTTTGCATTTTCTTGTGGAAATGCACTTATTATTCTTCTTCTTATTATTATTATCATTAATAATCTGAATCTGTATGTGTAGGAAAGTTCCAGGCTCTGGCTGCGGGGGCCCTGGACCCCCTGCTGTGTTTGGTGGAGTGTGAGGACCGGGCAGTGTGTGTGAATGCGTTGAGGGCCCTCACCTGTCTGGCTGAGGCCCCTATGGCCCGAATGGAGCTTCTGCAGCACCTGCCATTACTACAGAGACGACTGCAGCATCCAGAGCCCATCATACAAAGGGCGTCAGCCACCGCCATCCAGGTGATCTCCTGGACCCCATGAGACCCAATCAGAGCAGCAGGCCATGTCTGAAGGCCACACCCCTTTTATGGCCCTTAAAATGTGGCCTAATGCACATACCGTTTTTTCTCCAGCATGTTAAACTACCAATACATAAAACATAATTGTGTAGTAAAATGAGCAGAGAAAGGCCAAATCTAAGCATATTCTATGTAAATCTGTCATTTACAAAATCTAGGCAACAGTTTTAATTGTAATTTAGCAAAAGCTTTTGGATTAAACTGTGAGACAGACTGTCAAGGTGTGATGATTTTTTTCACACCATTGTGCGCTGAAAGTACTTTAACTAAAAAAAATAAAAGAAAGGATGGCTCTCGTCCTTTCTTTCTTTTCATCTCAGATGGACATCACTGGAAGTACAATACTGTGCAATACTGTACAATACTGTGAGTTCCACATTTCTTCATACTGTGCTTCCAGAAATCCAGATTGTATTTATTTAGTCTTGAGGAACAGTTCTCCAAGCTTCTTTAAGGACATTCAAAGACTCATTTTCAGTCCAGTCCCTGAACCTGACCAGTTTCAAAGGAATGTTTTTCCTTGTTAAGACACACAGTGACCTACGTATGAATCATTCAAGCAGAACAAAGCAGATCTAACTTAAGGCCTGAACCAGTGAAGAAACAGGAGCAGATGATTCCAGATGATCAGGCGGTGATCAGTATACTGGTGGTGCTGAATTCGGAGTAGCTGGAACTCCTTTATCTAGGCTCCTTGTGTCTTTAGGCTCTTTGCAGCTTGTCACAGTAAAACAATTAATCCTGTTGTTCTCATTTAAACTACTCAAGATACCAAAGATAAGACCGTTTGACAGGCAGAAAATAGTGTTTTTGCACCAGCAAGGTGATTCAAGTAAAGTGTCCCTTTATAGTCACACATGAACACAGCACACTGTGTAAACAATGTGAAATTATTTCTCCAGTTTAACCCATTTGCCAAGTGAGGCATTGGGAAAGGCCCAAGACCACCAGCAGCCCCAAAGCAAAATATAAAGAAAGGAGCGGCTCAAGATTTTTGCACAGTACCAAAATATAGTACTGTGCAAAAATCTTGAGCCGCTCCTTTTTTATATATATTATATATATATATATAATATGTTGCATTTTGTTCTAGAATGGTGATGCTGATGATAGTTCGTCCACTGAGGACAGTTTAAATGAAGTCCATCATAATTTGCACCACCCAATCCCCGCGAAGGAGGCGAGACACTGTGAACCAATCCCAGCTCAGCGGGCGGGGCCGTACTGTAGTCGTGCCTGCAGTCTCCGCCCCCCGGTGGCGCGCGGCGCTATCAGAGAGCGCAGAGGCTCGCGGCCTCAGCACTGATAACACACACACATACACACGGGGACACGCGCGCGCGCACCAAGCGAGCAGAGTGAGGAGGAATCTGGGCTTTACTGGAACAAGAGTAGGAGAACAGGAGCAGGAGCAGCAGACCAGGAGGAGAAGGAGAAGGAGCTGTCCAAGGAAAGGTAGGTGGAACACTGTGCGCGAGCCTGAGCTCATCGTGACAGCCGAACATGCGCGTTCATGTGAGCGTGACATGATGGCGCAGGACTGTGCGGTGTGACATACACACACACACACACACAGAGCTCAGGGGATTTAATATGAGTGAGATTACAGCACTGGGAGATGCTGTGGTTTTACACAGCTGAGAGCAAGTTTATACTAGCAGGGTCACAAACCACTGTACTGGTCTAGAGCTGCCCCACTGAAGGGTGGACTAGTCTATAAATGCCCCACTCAAGAGAATAACTGCCCAATTGAAGCCTATATTTGTCACACATTCAAGAGTGGACAAGTCTATAACTGCCCCACTGTGGGGTAGACTAATCCATAACTGCCCTAGTGTAGGGTGGACTAGTCCATAACTGTCCCAGTGTAGGGTGGACTAGTCAGTATCTGCTTCACTGAAGGGTGAACTAGTCCATAACTGCCTCACTGTCGGGTGGACTAGTCTACAAGTGCCCCAGTGTTGGAAGGGGGAGTCTATAACTGCCCCACTGAATGGTGGACGAGTCTGTAACTGCTCCATTAAAGGGTGGACTAGTTCATAACTGCCCCAGTGTAGGGTGGACTAGTCAGTATCTGCTTCACTGAAGGGTGAACTAGTCCATAACTGCCTCACTGTCGGGTGGACTAGTCTACAAGTGCCCCAGTGTTGGAAGGGGGAGTCTATAACTGCCCCACTGAATGGTGGACGAGTCTGTAACTGCTCCATTAAAGGGTGGACTAGACTATAACTGACCCACTGTGGGGTGGACTTGTCCATAATCGCCCCTCTGTAGGGTGGGCTCAAGTATAACTGCCCTGTTCAAGCCTATGTTTGTTACTCTGAACTGTCCACTCATGGCCGGGATGTCTTATAGCTGCCCCATGATAGATATATATCTGTGGCCTAGATTTACCTCCCTGATCTGTGGACTGGCCTATAGCTGCCCCACTGGTGTGTAGTCTAGCCTTTAGGAGCCCTACTGGACAGTGGACTAGCCTATAACTGCCCCACTGAGAGGAGGACTAGAGTATAACCACCCCATCAGTGGGAGGAATAGCCTAAATTGGTCACATTGGACTGTCCATTGAAGAGTGGACTGCCTTCTAACTGCCCTATGATGTGCACATACCCTTGGATTTGCCCCAGTGACAGGGTGAGGAACATTTAACTCCCCTGCTTAACTGTGGACTAGACTAATTGCTCTAGTGAGAGGGGTACTAACCTATAACTGCCCTACTGTACCTTGGATGTGACTATAACTGCCCCACTGAACTGTGGATGGACAGTGAACCGTGGGCTAGTGTATAACTGCACCAGTCGAGAGCAAACACTGAGGTTTCTCTACTGATGATCAGACTTATCTATAATGAACTCCACACTGTAACTGCCCAGTTGAATAGAGGACTAACCCAGAAGTACCCCATAAAAGGGTGGATTGTCCCGGAACTGCCCAGTTTAAGATGGACTAGTCCAAAGCTGACCACTGAGCTTTCTCCGCTGAAGATTAGACGTATCTATGATTGAGTCCATTGAAATGTTGACTACTTTACTGTAGTTGCTGGGTTGAATTTTGGACTGGCCCAGGACTGCCCAACAAAAGGGTGGAATGTCCCAGCACTGACCCATTGAGGGGTAGACTAGTCAATTTAGACTAGACATACTTATGTATTAATTGCCCAGCTAAATGGTGGACTAGCTCAGAATTGCCCCACAAAAGGGTAGATTAGCCTAGAACTGCCCCACAGAAGGGTAGAATATCCTAGAACAGCACCACAGAAGGGTAGATTAGCCTACAACTTTACCGCAGAAGGCTAGACCGGCCTAGAACTACCCACAGAGTATTGAAGCACAGAGTAGCCTAGGAGTAGCCAAGAACTGCCCCACCACGTGGTGGATTTGTTCTCTGAAATGCCCCACCAAAGTGAACAAGCTTTTAACTGCCCTATCGAGTGATGGCTTAACCTGGAGTGGTTCAATAAGGGAGGGTGGATTACCCATGCGAATGGCGATCCTAGAACTGCCTAGTGAAGGGTTGATTAGCCCACAACTGAAGGGTAGACTGGAGCTGCCTTGCTGAATGCTGTTGTATTCCAGAGCTGCTCACTGAAGGGTGGACTTGCCTAAAATTGCTCCTCTGAAAGGTGAGGGAACTGAGTATTTTCCCAACAAAGTGCACCTGCTCTTTAGAAATACCCCCAACCTGGATGAATGGGCAAGAACAGCGGCAACCTTGAGCCTCCGGCTCTCAGAGGCCTTTTATATGGGCTTGGTGAGTGAAACCTCACTGCCTAATGGAGAAGAAGCCAAATGCTGTGTTATTGTAATATCAGCATGGATCCAAGGCCTGGAGCAGCATTCTGTGATCAGCAGGTCTATAGGGTACGTTCTTTTTATGTACCGTTCTCAGTGTTATTTTTAATGTGTAAGCATGTACAGTCATGCCTCAGAGCAGGTGGCCTTTAGGGGATTAATATGTGTGTAATTGCAGTCTCCGTGATCACTGCAGGAGCTTCGTTGACATGAAGCTCCACTGGTTTCCCTTTCTTACTTGACTCCAAATGTGTGTGATCATTCTTTTTCCAGTAATTCTTTTGTCTTGGTTTTAGTTGTTTTTGTTACAAGCATATGTGTGTGTAAACAACCCTCAGGTTCTTCTAGGCCTACATAGAGGGTCTAGTCACTTTTGGGAGCTCATAAAAACCAAAAACGAGCCCTCCATTCATTCGGCAAACTGAAATCACTCTTCACACCCCTCCTCCGGTCGAAATTGCCTGCCAGCCACCACACCAGCCATCTTGCTTCAACAGGAAACACTGCATGTTGTAATTTCAGTTATGTTTTATTCAGCAGAATCGTGTTTGTATTTAAACATCGAAGGTACTGTAGGGCTGTCTTTATTTCATATTTCGTTGTTTGGAAACAATAGGATTAAGTTCCAAAACAGAAAACTATCCAAGTGGAATTTCCTCCATGGAACTGTACTGTATCTATCATAGACAGAAGAATGTAAGTGAGTTCTAACACTGGTCAGGCCTTTAGGAGCTGGACTGAAGTCCTACCATGTTGGATTAACCACCAACATCATTAGGACAAGGAATCGGCCAATCGTTTTTTGGTTTACAGTGGGGGTGGCCAGTTATTGTGAGGGGAAAACATCACTCTAGTCCTTCTGGGGATTTTAGTGGTCTAACCAGTAGGTGTGTGTCAGATGGTCTAACCAGTGGGTGTGTGTCAGATGGTGTAACCAGTAGTCAGTGTGTTAGATGATGAACAGCAACAGCTCTAGGCCATGACTCCTTACTGAAGGAGTCACTGTAGAAATCTAGAACCGACAAACAATGTTCATCTGCAGTACAGTTAGCTTTGTGCTAACATACAACTAGAATTCTATATGGATGCTACAAATTAGCATAGCCGTAGAGGGTTTAAAGCCTGAAATGAAGGCCTGCATGGTTCGGTGCTGGTAAACATGTCTTGTAATCCATTCATGACAACATAGCAACCACAAACCAACAGCCCAACATCCCTGTGGTCAGCCTGTCTGATCTGGGTCTGCCAAAATGATTTGTGAATTCATGTTAGCAAGTGTTCAATAGAATAAAAGTGACTTGCACAGCTGACTCAGCGCAGTTACAGCCTTTTCAGTAAGCAACAACAGGAACCTGGGGCTAAACCACTCGGCGATGACTTGGTACTTGTGGCATGCTCTGATTATCCAGTGTACCTCAGCCCGGTTACCCTGTTTCTGATGCACAGTGTTCTCTCTCCACAGTTTATGGTCGTCATCATCCCAAAACAGTGAACGAAAGTTCTGCTTTGGGCATTTTGGTCTTTCATTATTTATGGTCTTGTGACAAATACCTAACCCAGCTAACTTGTTAGCAATGTCCTGGTACACCTTTGCGTTTCTCACAGGATTAAAGATAAATTTGTTATCAACTCCCACTAAAATTAACCTTCAGCCCAAACAGACAGTAGTGCTTGTACTTCATCGACTTCCCAGTTGTTAGTTTTTATCTCCATTGTAGAAAACAATGGCTCCTTCCCATGCTGTGATAACAACATTTCGACCAATCAGAAAGCTCAGCCGGGCCCATTTTTGACCCTGCTGTCGAGCAGTTCGGGTACGGGTCGCTTTATTTGCAATGAAACAAGATTTGTTCATTGTGCCAGAGGAAAAGCACCATTACTGACATCATGAGGTCAGTGAGGGTTTTCCTGGTTAGTGGGAGGTTTGTATGGTCAGGCTAAGCTAGCTGTATGTAGTTAATATACTGGGGGACTCTGGATGATTGGACTGGGGTAGTTGGCCATCTGGGTGCCCAGTAACAGCCATCTGTCCTTTGCTGACTCATCAGCCTGCACGTTGTTGCTTATTAACGAAGGTGTCAGTGAGTAAGACTCTGAAATCCTTTGCTTCCGTTACATACAGTAAGCTCTTTAGGAGGTGTGTGTGTGTGTGTGTGTGTGTGTGTGTGTGTGGAAGCAGCAGGTCCTGACAATAGAAACAGACAGGCAGAGCTGCATAAAATATCACCGGTTTATCGCCATGGCGATAGCAATCTCTGCAGTACTGATATTGTAAAAGGCTGCAACATGCAAATGAGTCAGTCTAACCAATCACAGTGTTTCTGACAAGGATGACCAGTCACAGCTCCAGGTGAGTTACTGGGTGTTCTGATGAATCGAGGTCTTCATGTACAGTAAACCCCCACTAATTCGCTGATTTTTTCTTAGAACCCAACTACCAATTGTTCACAGAAACCCCCGCAAATTAGCGGAAACTGCTGTTATTCAACGCATTTTTTTCCCGTGGCAATATATAATGTTTCATGCATTTCAGTGCTATTCTGAAAAATATAATTTTATAATTTTGTACATTAATATTAACATAAATTCAGCTACACTTACCTATATAATATATATATCTGTATAATTTGTTTAGTACTGTTGAGAACACAAAGAAAACGCCTCTTGGGATGGTGAAATGCCACTGTATTCAGAGGTGGGAGGTTTGAAAGGTTCTCCTTGCTGCTGATTGGCTGCTGCCCTGTGACACATCTCGCATGGAGCTATCTCGAGTGTTTCTCTGAGTGTTCTTGTGTTTTTGTTTTGTTCTTCTTAAAGCCCTGTATTTTTATTACTGTAAATTAAATTGAATTATTACTGTATTTACCTGCTTTTACGGAAGAAAATGACAGCACAAAACGCAGTTGCATGGATTACAGTACAGTCTATACAGGGGTAGCATCAATAGTTTACATTCTAGCACTGCAGGAGACAGCAGTTCAGTGTACACTGTACAGTATCCATAGTAATGTGTTAAGCTGAGTTTATAATGAAATTAGTGTTTTGGGAGCATGTTTGGGGGTAGATTTAGGGTTTACAGGCATTTTTAGGCATATCTTGTTACCACATCACAAATTCAGGTTTTTGCACAGTTCGCGGGTGCTCTTAGAACAGTTTACTGTAAATTGCCAAAAGTCTTAATTAATTTCATTAAAGACACGGACTGACCGAAGTTTTTAAAGGGCCCGTTTTCTACATTTTCCTCCTGTTGTGAATTAAACATATAATTCATAATTAATCATAATTCATTCTTACATCCATTTTCTAGCTTCTGTTTATCTCCTAGAATTAAACAGGCTGTTTCTGTTACTGCACCTGTAACACTGAATATGTAAATGAGCTCTTTTTGGATTGGCTGCCTTGTTGTAGAGCTCATTCAGAAGACAGTACAGGGCAGAAACACTCTGTAGAACTTCAGCAAACTGTGACTTGAAAATAGGTTGTTTTTTCATCTTAGTTTCCATATATGGACTGTATGGATGGGGAGTGAATGTGCATTTTATTATTTCTAGACTTTTTGCTCCAGAAAAGTGAAATGTGATGATATATGGACGGTATCTCCTGTGTCTATCTCTGTGGTTCCCTTAAGGCCTTACAAATCAGTGTCAATAAGGAACAGCCAGGGAATTTATCAAAAAGACACAATCTCTTCTTTATTCTGAATATGGTTAATCAGTTGAAACATTTAAAGATGTCATAGTTTGCCTCTCCAGTTTTATCAATTTTATCCATTATTAATTACAGCTAAAACTCAGGCTTGAAAATGGCAGCTATTGTTTATATGTATGTAAAATGTTTTTGTAGGTAACAGTGAGTCAGATAGTGTGAGGAACTGCATAAGCGAGTCTATTAGACACCTCCGCATGAGTGTGTGATGATTTTACACACAAAGCTAATAGGTAGGGATGCATGTTTTAGAGGTGGAAGGAATATAGACATCGTAAAATCGATATTTTTCAGTACAGGAGCACTAAATATTGAATTTGGTTTTTTAATCTTATTTTATAAAATGTTTTTCATATACTATTATTTTGGTGCCGACATCTACTCTGATAACGTTGCTTTTGAAGTCCACAAGAGAGCTCAAGACCTCGTTCTTCACTTGCATCACGGCAGAAATTGGGAAGGTGAGGTGAATTGAGTTGTTTTCTTTATAAAGCATTTTATTAATATGCGAGAGAAATACATCACAATGTATTGCAGAATCAAATCGCAATATTTAATATATTGTAAAATGTAAAGAATCACAATAATATCATACCTTAGCCCAAGTATCATGATGGTACTACTTACTATAGTCCACGGTCTGACCAGTGGATGTGGGTCAGATGGCCTAATCAGTAGGTGTGTGTATCAGATGGTCTGACCAGTGGATGTTTGTGTTTGGTGGTGTA
>JBBPCX010118976.1:0-20269 GCA_037974365.1 Hydrocynus forskahlii
TAAACCTCTCGCAGTTCAGCACTGTCCTTTGTACCATTTCATGCTATTCATTGGACTTGAACTGTTTAAATTTCAATTAAAAATAGCTTGTTCTAAACTTTTGACCAGTAGTGTATGTCCACAAATATGTTCCTTGTGTTTTTTTCCTGTGTTCTCATTTGGTTGTACTTTCCATGTGCCTTTGTTTACCTAAGCCATGTGTCTGTGTATTCATGTGAGTCTGTTGGGGTTGATTTTGTCTTAGCCCCCTTGTTATCCTGCTCACCTGGGTCCTGTTCCAGTCTCCTGGCCTGCCCAGGCTTCCCTGTTTTTATAGTCAGTATAAATACCCCTGGTGTTTCAGTCTGTTTTGGTAAATTCTTTGTATATCGCCCCATGTTCTCCTTACTGACTCAGTTCTTGTAATATTCTGTTAAATATCCTGTTTTTGTGCTTCTCATTTTTCCAAGAAGGGGCAGCTGGTGGCCTTGTGGTTAGGGCATTCATCCTGTGATCAGAAGGCTGTGGGTTTGAATCCCAGGACTGCTAGTGTCACCTCTGAGGCACCCTTGAGAAAGGGACTGTCCCCACACACTGCATTCCTCTTTGCCCGCTGCTTCACTTGGTGAATGGGTTAAATGGGTTAAATGCAGAGGAATAATTAAATGGGTTTAAATGCAGAACAGAATGGTGACTTTACAGTTACTTACACTTAGTCTCTCGTGTTTAAGTATTGTCCTTTAGTGTTGTTCTTTGCTAATTTACCCTTCATGTTTTGCCATGTTCTTCTTTTTGTTAAACCCAGTGCCCCTCGTTTATGTGTCTGTTTTTGTTTCTTGTTTTTTTTTTTATTAGTTTGTAGATCCAACTCATACATCCCGTTTGCCTCGACTCTGGAGGGCAGATTTTATTTGTCGACAGGGGAGTTGGGGTAGGGGTCGGGGAGGGTGTGTGAGATTTGTTGAGTTGGGGGGGCCTTTTGTGTTTTGTCGAAGGGGTGGAAGCTCTGTTTTGTCGACGGGGGTGAAGTATGTATGGGTGTGTGGGAGAGGGAGGGTTTCGTTTTGTCTCTGTAGATTTTTTCTCTTTTTGCAACTAGTTGCATTTCATCCTTTCATCAAAACATGACACCCACTTTGACATGAGGGGGGAGGCCATACACCAACTGTGTAATTCATGGTGCCCTGCACCACATGCATAGTGAGTATGTAGAGCCGACCAGCTCTGTACCTGAGATAGCATAGTTTATTTTCTCACAATCTCCTTTTCTCTACATTCAGAACTAAAAATATCAGCTTCACAAATAACATCTTCCCTCATGAGATATTACATGTTCATTCCTAACCCTACTTTGAAAAGCTTTGCTGAAGGGTTTCCTAATATATCAGCCATGGCTGGATTTATGTTGGATTTTGTCCTAAAAATTGACTGACAAACCTTTCGTAATAACAGTACAGTGTTTTCTCATGTTCGTAAAAAAAATGAGATCTGTTCTCTGGAGTCAGTCCTCACAATCAAACAAATGAGACCAGACTTTTAGTGTTACAGCAAGGCCGCACTTTTTTTTCAAAAATATGCAAATTTATGTGCATTTAAAATCTCATTTACATATTTAAATGTATTTTTGTTAGAATGTCAACTGGCAAAGATTCACTGTGAAATACTAAAAAATACCATGAATGCCTGTAGTGCCCTGCCTTAATTTAAAATAATTAATAACGATAAAGCAATTCATGACTATTAAACTTGTTAAATGGTCTTGTTGGTGCTGGCAGCAGTTTTGTTAGGAGGCTTTGAAGATAAGTTAGTTGTAGTTAGGGTGTAATTCAGCACTGATATTGCACACCTAAAGCCTAATATTGTGTGTGTGTGTGTGTGTGTGTGTGTGTGTGTGTGTGTGTGTGTGTGTCTGTGTGTGTCTGTCCAAATATGTATTTGAGCTGGATTAGTTTAACCTGGGTCTGAGTGATTACTGATGAGATTCAGTACGTAATTCCAAATCGAAATTTCTTTCTACAGTTCGCTCTGAGCTCCCTCTGTGAAAGGGTTCCGAATCAACCTCACAGTAATGGAATAACAGAACCTGATATCAGACAACCGCACCTCTTTATTAGCCACTGCAAACCAAGGCTAAGGGGGGCTAAAATGCAGCCTGAGAGTTCCTTTATACTCCAATTCAGAACTACTTTCATCTCCAGCTATTTGTTCTGAAGGAATAATAACGAGAGGAACATTGGAAAATCCGTCTGACAAATAATATTGTTGTATTATTTGCAGAAATAAAACTACTTGCCCACGCTATATGCTTGTATTGCTATATTTATATTTTCAGTGTGAGTCCTGCTAAAACAGGGGTCTTCAAATCACATCCTGGAGTCCAGCATAGTTTGGTAACTTGAACACTCCTGGTTCAACTTGTTTTCCATTTCCTTTTCTGTGTGTTTATCTAACCCAATACAAAAAAGACAGAAGGACAGAATGTCCTTTATTGTCCCATATTTATTGAGTATGAAGTGTGAATTTTGACCTCCTTACACCTTGTTTTAATGTGGTTTTAAAGAAAAATAGGAGCAGTATCAATACCAGCTCTAGCCTAGAGTGTAATGGACTGAATGGAGTTTCAGTGATTAACTGGATGAATTGGAGTGAGCTGTTTTATTGACAGAGGGAGAATTCCCCCCCCCAACACACACACACACACACCTACAATGGTGATTTCTCTTTTTTGTGTGTGTTTTTTTTATCAGTAATTTCACATTTCGCTAATCTCACCCCAGCTTGTGCCTGTCCTCCGGCTTTGGGCGTAATTAAACATCTAAAAATATCAAACTCCTCCAAGACCCAATTAACCCAAAGACTCTCAACCCAAAGACTGTGTGTCTGTGTGTAAGTGTGTGTGTGTGTGTGTGTGTGTGTGTCTGTGTGTCTGTGTGTGTGTAGGTCTGTGTGTGTGTAGGTCTGTGTGTGTGTGTGTGTGTGTGTGTATGGATGACATTTGCGCTATTCCTCTGACTCTTGGACATCTGTTTCCTTTTCTTGTGGAATCAATGTCCCCCACCCCCATCCAAGAGGTGAACAAGAAACATGTTGATTTTGTCCATATGTTAAGAAATCCATCCATTTCACCATCTATCCATCTATCCATCCATCCACCGACACCTTTTCAGAAAGAAGACCTGAACATAAAGTCTAACGAGCAAAGGCAAGGCCTGGGCTGCATCTAAACACAACTGGCAGGATGTTTTCTCTCACAAAAAATTCTGGATTACTGACTATATGCCCCTCTCTTAGCCCCCCACAGACGCGCTCCCACTTTCCATGCATTCTCCAGCTTACATGCTTTTTTGGAAGTGAGGATTGGTCAAATATGGATAGCAGTGAATAGCTCTCACACTGCAGCATCACATTCGAGAGCCTTATTATAATGACAGTATATTTCACAGCAGCTCTGCACAGCTGCTATATCACCACCATCAGTTTGGTGCTAACATAATACAGTAACCCATAAAGGCGATAATAAAACGAGCGTGACATATAATCACATACTCATAATTTATGTTGCAGTGATGAGGCGTTGGAGTCTAGAGTTGGCCACTTATCTAACAAGACTAGAAACACCTGGGACAGGAGGGGGAACGAACAATAGACAGGTGAAAACACTAACAAGGAGGGCAGAGCCAAGGAGGTCCAACAGCAACAAAAGCACTTTGTAAAAAGCACATGGTGACAAGGACATGGGAACTTAAAAAGTGATGGAAAACAGGTTTATGTATGTATATGGAATACTTACAGTTCAGTTTCTACCAATCATACTACCAGCCCATACTGGCCACAGACTATGAGAAGGCTTTATTCAACACAGAATCACAGATAAGCCTGATGGGCTAGATGTACTCTTTTGTTCGACTCACTGCTTCACGATGAATAATCGAATGTGATTGAGGCGGATCCAGTTCCTCAGCACTCAGCTGCTTGAACTTGATGAGAACAGAGCCACGGATGCCTATGAGAAAAACCCGCATGTCCTGTATGAGTACACCCCTAGTAAAAACCTCCTCTTCACATTTTTCCTTGTCTTGGAGACGAGCTGGTTGTTAGAATTTAAAAGAATGACCATGCTTTGAGCTCAGTGGTCCATGTTTTGATCACGGCTGCCGTGCTGCTGCGAGTGATTCTAATGGCACCATTATTAAGCAACGCAGTCTTTCTTCTCATCCAGATGTTGGAGCTGATCAGAAGATCCAGACTAGGTCAGACAGAAACCTGCTGAATCATGAAAGAAACTCCTTTCGTGTCCCACTGTAGAGGCAGCACAGGAGCTTCCACTGTACCCATGTCTTAATAAAAGGTTTTCCTTCAGTCTGAAAAGTTTCAACACAACTTATTTTCCCTTTTGATCTTTATACTGTGAAGAAACTCACAAAACTTCTTGTTTCTCTACACTGTCTAGTAGTAAAAAGCTCATCATTCGAAGAGAAAAGCAGACACTAGGGCATTACCGACTTCAGATTTTTTCAGGTCGACTTTTCTGTCATCAAAGTCGAAGTCCAGTCGACTAGTCGTTTGATGACGTCACACACACGCAGCGGAGGAACATTAAGCACCTTTTATTAAAGTTCTCTGTAACATTAACAGTCAACATGACAATTAAACAAAACAAAACAAAGGCTGATACCTTGAATTTTCTGGTAAATTTAAGTGTACAACAGAAAGTGGGAACAGTTAAAGCTGTGGCGCCACTCAGCGTCCTCTGGACTGGACTCCACTCGTTCCAAAGTTCCCACCCTTTTTTTTAAGTGACTATAATAATTGGTTAAGTCAAGGAATGCATGTCCATAAGCCAATCAGAGGCAGAGACTGCATTGTGTACACAAGCACAAACACAGAGAGAGGAAAAAAAACACACGACTAGTCGACTTCTCTCAAGGGACGTCGACTTGTGCCTCTGAAGTCGACTAGTCGACTTTTCTGTTAATGCCCTAGCAGGCACGGTCTCTTTTAAAGTGTTTCAGCTCCTCCCCTGATACAGTGCAGCTGATGGTGGTTCTATCACTCCACCGACACATTAGAAAACAAGGTTATTGTCCCAAGATCATAACATCTCCAAATATGTGTGTCTTTTAAGGATGTATTTACCAAAAGGCCATTTTGCTTCTGATCTGAAAAGACATGAACCCCTTGGTCCCACTGATTTCTTTTTTGGGTCCTTGTCACAGCCGTGTTCTAGAATCTATAATAATGTAAATGTTTCATGTGTGTGCGCGTAGGTCCCTCAGGATGAATGGGGGGGCTACCCCGGGGGTAAAGATGATGAGATCCCCTGCAGGCGGATGAGGAGCAGCAGCTACGTGAAGGCCATGGGGGACGAGGAGAGTGGAGACTCGGACGGCAGCCCCAAGAATTCACCGCAGAAAAGCGTGAGGCCTGGAGGCCTCATCAAATCTGTGCTGCAGAGGCAGCTGTCTGACCAGAGGTGAGTCCAGATGGAGAAGGTGATGTTGACAGATATTTAGTTAAATGTAAGTGTCTTTTCTGGCATTCGATGAAGCCTTTGGCCAAAGGCCAAGCCAACCAATGCCAGTGAGTGGGAATTAGAGTATCTTTTAACCACAGTGTTGCAAGTGTGGAGGCCTCTGAAGTTCATTTGACTCCAAATCATCCAAGGTTTGTGCAGTTCCTTGAATTATGTGGTTTCTGTGAAACCCCTAACTTGTAGATTTTCTCTATTCTTAAGCATAGTGAGTAAGAGGTGGATTTTTTATCCCAGCATTTGGTTGTTTGAACATTGCTTCACATGTTACTTAAATCTTTATCAAAGTGTAGTAAGTACACTTAAAAAACAAGAAAACACAGACCACAGTTATGGACTACCACAGTTATGGACTAAAGACCTGTTCTCACTGGATTAGTTTAATAGGATTTTTATATGATTTTATATAATTAGTCTTTCATATGATTTTAAAACATCTCAGTGATAAAACAATGAAAAACAAGTTTGCATCTTCTACAGATCCACATGTTTGCGTCACATATGGTCATAGGAAACTAAAAGTTGATGATGTTGTGCATATAGAAAGCTTTATTTTTCTTGATATTCTTTCTATTCCTGCTCAATGAAGAGAGGATAGAGATGAAGTTCTTCCACTTAAACGGTTGAGGAACTCTTCCAAAGCACTCATAATTTCACTATTTAAGACATGGTTCACATGAATGTGTGCTAGGAGACTAAATATGGTGAGATGAGGAGGTCAAAACCTCCAACATCCAGCTGGAAATAATGGAACTGTATATCTGTATCAGGGAATTGGGCTTCTTGCCAAGTTGGAGGATAACATGAGGAAATGGCCTGGTAGAATTTCTGAAGACGCTTTTAACTGTTCGCTTCTCGGAAGCGGATGGAGATCGTGGGCATCCCATGTCCGTATTCAGCTATGGTGTGCAATTATGAAAACATTTCATTCATGCCAGTTATTATGGAAACCTTTTGTTTAGTGCCAGGTATGACGGCATCCCCTAACTGCGCATAGTTCCGAGCTGAATTCCCTATGAGGTGTTAAAGTGCCTGTTTGGAGCTGCTGCAAAGAATACAAGTGAGCCAGTTCAAATAAAGTGGCCAGCCGGAAGACTTGCCCACAAATCTCTCAAACAGAGGCCATCGGGATACCAAAAATAGGGTCAATAAGTATATCTGATACTCCAAAGTTTATTGCCCCTCCTCTGTCCCAGTTTTTGGCCACAGGCCATTTGGGTATGGGACCGTTCTCAATACCGCAGTGACACTGACATGGTAATGGCATGGGTGTGTGTGCATGCCTGGTGTAATACAGAGGCTTCCATGCTCCCTGAGACTCAACAACAAGGTCCTGGTAATCCTGAGACACCTTAAAATAGCCTTAGCACCTAAGTGCTAACGAGATGCGATGCAGATCACAGGCAGCGAACAACAGTTGCAGACTCAGGTGATAATTGGATGGCGTGACGTTCGTGTTGCATTTCCAGAGAAGTTCGCAAAAGAAATTACACATCCAACCCTTGATGCATGCTGGGCTTAAAAGCACTGCAGGGCATCTGTAGTTTGCCACCTCCGCTTTAATAGAACCCTTTGTGCGTCCACTCTCTGACCACTTTATTTATGAGCTCCACCTACCATATGGAGTCCATTTTATAGGTGTGCAATTACAGACCATCTCGTCCTGCACACTTTGTCACTTTTCTGCAGATTAATCATAGACAGAGTGCTCCACCTCCCAAAAATATCCAGCCAAGAGTGGCTCTATGGCCATTTGTGAAAGGCTCGAGAGCACACAGATGTTCTCCAGTCTCTGTGCACCAGCAAGGTGGAAGAGTTTCTCGTAAAGTGGACCTTGCAGAGTGTAGGACTTACGCATTACAATGCGAGCACTACAGCAACAGTTATTACTAGGAAGGTTTAGGCGAATAACATCAACATGCTGTGCTGTATTACATTTGGGGTCAAGCGACGCTAGAGGACAATGTTGACTGTTCGATTGTCTATGAGTTTGTGTGTCATTTACCCCATTCATAATTCATATTACACGTTACCAGGCAACAGTGGACTTTATGATGCAACAGTGGACAATGTGCTAGCCTCGGAGCTGGAATGGCTTTTCCACGGCAACAGGATCACTGAAGGGGGCAACCATTATCGCACAGATCTCCAGATCCAGAGGAAGAATTTCCTTCCAAAGCACAGCATGTTTGAAGAAAATGGTTCTATACAATACGAATAGTGGAACCTTTTTGGTGCCTTATGGTATCATATAACAAGATGTTCTTCAAAGATCCATCAAGGTTTCCAACATAAAGAATAATTATTAAACATAAATATATTGGAACTTTGGAATGCCAAAGAGGAACCTTTTGAGGACCCTTTATAAGGGTATCTTTATAAATAATTGAATCACAGATTCTATAGATTTGCTTAAACAGTGGTGCAGCCGTGTGCAAATGTTTGTACACCCCTGGAGGAATGACTCTGGTTTCGTGTTCTATCTATTTGGTGGGTTGAACATACTGGTAGATAAAACATAAAAAACACATCATATACTACGTTAGCAGCAGGGCTCACATGCTAGCCATCTCACTTTGGTAGCATCATGTGATGAAGGGAGCAGAAGAGGCCATGACTTTGTGTTCCACCTGATTTCCTGGTAGGAAATTGAAACTTGAGCAGCACCTGAGGTGAGATGTCTGAAAGTCAGAGGAATCATACCAGCGCCAACCTCAAAATCCAGTACGGCTTTTCTGTAAAGTAAAGTGAAAGTGACCATTCTGTCACACGTGAACACACCACAGTACACAATGTGAACAGTGTGAAATTCTTCCTGTGCATTTAACCCATTCACTAAGATTGGGGGGGGGTGGGATTTGCAGTGTGTGAGGACGGTACCTTGCTCAGGGTACCTCAGAGGTGCTTAGCTGTCTTGGGAATCAAACCCACGACTTCCTGATCGCAGAGCGAACACCCTAACCACTCGGCCGCCAGCTGCACTCCATGCATCAAAAGTAGTGAAAGCTGTACTTTAAACAATTTATAAGCACTTGTCTTTAGCATTGTCATCTTATTTAAGCAGCATTAAATTAGTTACACATACAGTACAGTCCAGTTTCTATCTGTGGACATGTTGGCTAACAATGGCTAACCCGACTAGAACCTGCTTTTCCAACTTGCTGTACTGCAACACAGTCAACTTGGGTGTGACATTATTTCCATCACTGATGGTCAGTGGAGCCCTGCGTTAAATAGGGAAAAAGTACCAAAAAAAACTGAAAAGAACAGGCATTTATTGCAATTTGGAAGAAAAACTCTGTGGATATTGCCTGTTAATTTAATTGCTCTATATTTTCCTCAAACAGGCCGCCTGTACCTCGTCCCCAGTGCCCTGACTGGCAGCCTTTGTTGGGCACCATCTTTTCAGAGCGCGACACAGTAACACAATGGCATGAATTGGGCCAGTCCTTCTTGAGCGTGGTACATGAAAAGGAACGTAGCTTAATTAACTCTCTTCAAAGAAAGGATGTCCCGCGCTGCACTCACCACTGATTATAAAGACTTCAGCTCTGTGCGATCAGTTTTACAGGGCCAGTAGGAATATTTGAACAGACCGGATATATTACATCACGTCCTGGCCTTGTTGGTTTTCTGCCGAGTCAGCGTTCAGCAAACGGCTAACAATGCACTCTGCTGAATTAATTTAAGGGCCTTTCTAAAGATAGAACAGCCTCTTACAGTGCCAGAGGAAGACAAGACATTTTATAATGCCTGTTATCTCAACTAGATGTCTTTACTCTTTAAAAGGGACTTTTTATGCACTAGATCTACAGTATTACTCAAACATCTGGGCGCACCTGATTGGATGCTTCATTTAATCTTAGGCCCAGGCCATGCCAAGGCAACTATCAGTTGTTGGTTGGCGTCAAGCCACTGATGAGCTTCCTTGGGTGCCATCACCCACGGTCAGTGGCCGTAAGAGAGGGCAAATGAGGAGAGAAATGAATGGAAGAAAACGGCACTCTCTAGAGGCCACACAGAAAATATCTTTCAGTGCTAGTACTTATTCATTAGCATTGATCTTAGTACTTATTCACTTATTCATTTAGCATTTTAACAGATTTTCTTATCTGAATGTCCAGACTTCTTATTTGTGTGATCATCAAGTCCTAGGGCTGAAGCATTTTAAAAACTTTAAATATTTTTTGATATTTCTGTTCTGTCTAAATCACTCCAAAAATGTTATTTAAATTTTGTAATTAAGTTTTGTCATTTTTTTGCTGCAGTTCAAAATACATCCACTAGGCAGCATCAGTGTCATACCCAGCTGCTTGCGCCGTATGTTTCTGTAGGACCTGTGATTGTAGCCTCTGGTTCAAATATAGCTTTCAAGTCATGCTAAAAAATTCAAATAATCATTTTATTTAGTCAAGTACCTTGACTGAGGTGTCTTTGGAACCACAATCTTCATAGTATAAAAACACTTGAAACTCATTTCTTAAACATGCATGAATGCATGTCCACCGTACAATGTATATTCACTGTTTAATGTAAGTGAGTAGTCTTTAAGTAGTTATTTTACCCACCTTATGGCAATCTAGCAGTAGTTTATTTTCAAAATTTTCAGACAATATATTCAGACTACTGCCATCATCAGGCAATCACAGCAATAACCTGGAGTGAACTGGACCAGAAAGGATTAGAGCTGGAATTGGGCCTTAAAAGTTAGGCCCGACAAGGTCTGAACCCGAAAGAATTCGGCCCGAGCCCGACAAGTACATTTTGATAGACAGCTTTTTAAAATCCCAAACCCGTTTACACCCCGACATTACTCAAATGTGCGCACACACACAGCTCTTTTGCCTTTTGTCAAGAATGAGTCATTGATACATTTTTAACATAATTTATTCATGACTAATGTAGGCTATAGGCCACTTGGAAGTCGGAACAAAGAAATAAAATCAGTCATCTATTAACATCGTAACATTTCGGCACTCTAAATGGGCCTGGGCATACACATAGCCAAATAGGTCAACGCAACAATAAAAATGAGTCTTTCTTAACAAATTAAATTAAGATAAGTTCTAAATTAAGATGGGTATTTGGCAGTAACCAAATTAAGATAAAGGCTCCGTGGGATTTGCATCGCCACTTCTCTCCACAATCCGGCTCAATGAGATGGTAAACAGCAGCTGAAATTTAATAAAAGAGTAATGCCAATATTAGCTTACATACTCTGTCAACATTATGCATTTAAGACTCAATTAATATTTAGTTATAATTTAGTTAAAACCTTCACTCACCAAGATTAGGCTACATGTCTTTTTGGAGGCTTCAGCGCGGTCCTGCGCTAACTGATGGTGCGTCCAGCACTGAACACCTTTTCACTGCTGCTGCTAGTGGTCGGGATGCAACCAAAACGTAATTGCCAGAGTCTAAACTCCGTTTCACCTCCTCAGCATCCATTTCTGCATCTTTCTCGCGCTGATCCAAATGCATCACCTGACCGCTCATTTACCGCACAAGCCCAAGTCTGGCCCGAGCCCGTGTAAAATGATAGAAATTAAGCCCAAACCCGACCGAACCCATCGGGTTCGGGCAAAGATCTTCAGCACTACAAAGGGTCCTAATTAGGTTTGAGCTTAAACAGTTTATTTTAAGCCAATGGAATTGAAGCCAGTGGTCAGTCCTTTAAAAAAAACTTACTTTTTTGTTAGAAAGTGTATTAAAGGCCTGATCATGAAGGAGTTTGAAAGAATGACAGAGTAATAATCACCAGTGTAATACGATTGTTGCTGTGTGAGCCTTCAAAATGAGATTCAGGCGGCCCTGTGATTGCTGATCTGTCTCAGCGAGAGTGTATGCTGACTCTGTTTATAAATAAACATACTCATACTGAACACACACACACATACACACAACTATTGAAACCTGTGTATGTGTGTGCAAGGTAATTTTCCACAAATTCCTTCAGTTGCCAGAAAGCTGCAAAACACAGCAGCACCTCCAAGCAGCCCTGACGCTTATTCACACTCTGTGGAGACTGGGATGGTATATATTACAAAAACATTAAAGCCACTGATGGATGAAGTGAACAACAATACTTAATACTTCAGTGAATAGTCACTATGAAACACAATGTACATAAAATGTGCTTAACCTCCCTTAATTTACCCCTGAAAATACACCAAACCGCTTCATTTGAATCAAGTGGCTGTTAATTTCTGAAACAGACCCCTTAATTTTACCTTCGATAAATTACAGTTAAGGCATGAGTGTGAAACCCCTTAATCTTAAATTTAAGGCGTTAATTCAGGAGGTTCTATTATTTAAGAGGCAAATATGAAAAAGTAAGGTTCAGTAGTTTTACCCCTTAATCAGCCTTAATCTGTGCACTTGTGTGTCACACAACATTCTAACGCTTTCTAATACCATCATCTTTAGACTTAGATTTTTTTTTTTCCCGCACGCCTGGACGAATTCTTGGACATCAGAGAGCGTTCGATTGACCCCCGGGTGACCAGCGATGGCGGATGAATGAGCCCACTGGATGGTCTCTGACCATAACCCAGAGGGCACGCAGAGTCGTCCAGGCAGAGTGGCTGCTGGAGGGAGCTCCAAGGCCTGCCCCTGGCGGACTCGATCTTCTATCTCCCACTGGAGAGGCGAAACAACTACTTCAGATGGTATTATAGGTGCGGGGTCCGTCCAGGGATTTTCCTTCTGATGCGCTCATGAAAGAGCGTCAGCCTTTGTATTCTTCGACCCCGGATGGTAACAGCTGGTGAAATTGAACTGTTTGAAGAACAGTGCCCACCGCGCCTGACGAGGCTTCAGTTGTTTTGCTTGCTGGCTGCCTATGAGATTTTGATTGAGATTCTGGCCAACAGTTCACGGTCCCCTACCCCGTAACGCTGCTGAGTGGGAGTGAATTTTCTGGAAAAGAAACAACACGGGTGCAGTTTCTGGTCTGGACCGCATTGGGAGAATGGCTCCTACGCCCACATCAAAGATGTCCACCTCCACAACGAATGGTTTGGCAACATCCGGATGAATGAGAATGGGTGCAGAGGTGAAACGGGAACATAACTGGTGAAAAGAGTGATTGGCTTCGGGTGTGAGTTGAAATGGAGACTTGGAGGGTCTGGTGAGGGCAGTGAGAGGTGCTGCGACTGAACTGAAGCCCTGGATAAAGCGTCTGTAGAAATTCGCAAAGCCCAGAAAGCGCTGGAGCTGTTTAAGTGAAGCGGGTAGAGGCCAGTTTCGCACAGCATCCAGCTTCTGGGGTCCATGGCCACGCCCTGAGGGTATATTACAAAACCAAGGAACGTGGTGGAACGCTGGTGGAAAGCGCATTTTTCCAACTTACAGAACAGTCGGTGGGCCAGCAACTTATTTAGTACTGCTTGGACATGCTGGACGTGCTTCTCTTCGGTCCTAGAGTAAATAAGAATATCATTCAGGTAGGCGAAAGCCCACCGGCCCAACATGTCCTGGAGGACATCATTGCTGAACTGTTGAAATGCTGCCGGACTGTTGCACAAACCAAAAGGCATTACTAGCGTTTCATAGTGACTGGTGGGAGTGATGAAGGCCGTCTTCCACTCGTCGCCCTCCCTGATGCAAACGAGATTGTAGGCGCTCCTGAGGTCCAATTTCTTAAAGATGGAAGCACCAGAGAGAGCATCCAGGGCGGTGTTGGTAAGCGAGAGTGGATCACAGTTCTTCACCATGATCTTGTTAAGCCCCTGATAGTCGACGCAGGGACGGAGACCTCCGTCTTTCTTGGCGAAGACGGCGAGTTCCTTGGCGGAGTCCTTCAGCCACATACTTCGACCATGGCCGTTTGTTCGTCCTTAGAAAGGGCGTACAGCCGGCCTCGGGGTGGAGTGGTGCCAGGTTGGAGCTGGATCTCCAGGTCGTAGAGCCGATGAGGAGAGAGAGCTCTCAACAGGTTGAACCCCATTGAAGAATTTTATGTTGGCTCCAGGAAATAAGGGGATTGTGTTTGAGAAGCCACGGATAGCCCAGGATGATAGGAGGAGAAGTAAGACGGGTGATGAGGAAGGGCAGCTTCTCGTGGTGGTCATCAATAACAAAGTGAAGGGGTTCAGTGATGTGAGTGATGAGACTATGATAAAGGGGTCGACCGTCATCGGCTGTGATTTTTAATGGACGGGATAATGCTTCAATGCTCACACCCAGCTGAACAGCTTAATCATGGTCAATAAAGTTGCCAGCCCCTCACGATAGCGACGGGCTCGCTCCACCGGGTTCAAGGAAGCGCACCTGGTAGGCGCTTTAAATGGCATTGTTAGTGGCGTGGGCGGGAGGGTACGAGAAGCTGGCTTGGGACGAGAGCTCATGCGCTGATCGATGTGCATACACAGCTGGATCTTACCTTCATCCATGTCGGGGAGCTCCTGTCCCATCAGTTGGTCCTTAATATGGGTAGCTATTCCCTCGTAAAAGGCCGTCCGGAGTGCGGATTCACACCACCCCGTCTGTGAAACTCTGCGGTGCGAAACTCTGCAGTGTATTTACTCACCGGACGGTCTCCCTGGCGCAGATGATATAGCTTGGATGCCACGTCCACCTCACTGTCAGGATGCTGGAAGGCAGCTTTGAGCATGTTGGAGAATCCAGTTGGACTTCAAAACTGCCGCTGCCCACTCGGCTGCCTGCCCCGTGAGGAGGGAGACGAGAAGTGCGATCCTGCTTCAGTCTGACGGGTACCTCTCAAGCTGAAACGCAAAAGCAAGAAATAGGTTGGTTAAAAAGACCTTGCACTTCCTGTCTACACCATTCCATTTCCCCAGGAGTGATAATTTGGGTAAGAGTCGTGGGGTTGAGGCGTGGGGTTGAGGAAGATGAAGATGAGGAAGGGATCGGAGCGGCCGGCTGGGACGGAGGTGTCATGACAGGAGTTTCGGAGTGAGTTTGCTGCAGAAAGGCAACCAGCTGTTTTTATCCAGCCACCTCCTGCTTAAGCTGATCTATCTCCTCCCCTTGCCGATTCACCAACATCAGCAGTGTGACCCATTCCTCTGAGCTCACTCTAGCTGGCTCGTTCATTCTGTCACAGGAGAGAGTGAACACGAACGTACCTTTCCAGAACAGTTCGCCCATGTAGCGTGATGGAAGAGCCCAAGCGCGGAAAGAAGCGAGAGGGATGGTTTAATCACGCACGTTGATCTGTGAACGCTCTGCAACACCGGAACCTACGTTCACAATCATGCACAGAGAAGTGAGTACTCACGTGAAATCCTGAGTAGAGACGGCAGGGCGAGGGCTGAGACTCAATGAACGAGCAAAGATACTAAACCTGTTTCCTGTTTATATGCTGGGTGACACATTCATTTCCTGTGACCTTGACGTGAACCCTGACCTGTGCATGTGACAATCACTTCTGTCATTTTGGTTATGGCACCGCCCCTTATTCATTCATAACTACTGTGGCGCTGTAACCATAGCAACCACAGCTGATGCCATTGCATAAGCATCCTGTGGAATGAGTCAAACGAGTGACACCAGCATCGAGGTGAACCTTGTCTCGCTCATGAGGAGATGTCAAGCTGCTCTGCAGTCAGATGGCACGAGCAGAGTGCGTATAAGAACAGTTCACACCAAGTACCGCATTGTCCATTTTTTTGGTGAACAAGTGAAAAATCTCATGCAGCAGTGGGTAAAACTGTTAAAAAAAACTTCCCTGCTGAAGAGTTAATACTTTTTCATGCTTATTATAGAAATGCTATGATAATTAGAAGGTATGTAATGAAAAGGCCAAGGTTGAATAGAATACTACATTCGTTTACAATCAGTGAAACACAATGTTGTAGAAGTTGAATGTTTTGTTCTTTCAGTTGCGGGTCAGTGTGCGTACGTGTGTGTGTGTGTGTGTGTGTGTGTGTGTGTGTGTGTGTGTGTGTGTGGATTGGTGAGTATATGAAATTGACAGCCAAGACCCAGAAACCTAATCGCTTTGAATTGGGAATAACCTTAGAGCAGCTCCTTAGCAACATGACAGACATTTTTACACTTTCTCTTTCTCTCTCTCTCTCTCTCTCGCTCTTTCTTGTCTCTCTGTCTCTCTCTCACTCTCTAGCTTGCTCCTTTTTCCTTTTCTTTCTCTCTTTCTCACCCTTCGCGCTCTCTCTCTCTCCCTATCTTCTCTTTCTCTTCCTCTCTCTCTTTCTCTCTCTCTAACTCTGTCCCCTCCCTTTTTCTCCCTCTCTCTTTCTCACCCCTGTCTTTCGCTCTCTTATCTCTATCTCTTTTTACTATTTCTCTTTCATGTCTCTCTCCCCCCTCTTTTATTCTTCTTTCTCTCTCTCCCTCTCTTTCTTTCTTGACTCTTTGTCTGTCTGTCTGTCTGTCTCTCTCTCTCTCGCTCTCTCTCTCTCTAACAGATGCCACTTCAGTAAAACTCGTGGAAGTTGATCCAGTTATTTCCAGAGGTTTTAAATATAACTCGTTTTATTTTTATATTTTTTTGGAATCGTGATCAGCCTCATAAGCAGCAGTCCTAATTTATCAAAATTAATTTGGAAGAAGGAGTCATTAATTGCTAATGTGACATAAGGCCATTATTCACGCTGATTAGGCGGTTCGTTCAGGAGAGATATTCGCATCCCAAGGTTAAGATCCGGCTCTGTTTGTTCCGTCACTCTGTAAGGGTGATCAGAGTCGGCGCCGGAGTTGAGGATTACAGGACTGATCACTGTGAAGGTGTAATGCTTTCAGAGAGGTGGATAAAGTGAGAAACTCAGGAGGAATTCATGCTCATGAAAATGTATTATTTCTAAAATGAAATAAAGACACTGCAATTTTCTTTTTGACCTTTTGATCCCCAAATGTAATCTGTCATGAAACCTTGCTTCTATAGTTCTGAACTGGAGCTTGACTTGCTTACGTGGATTCTGACTCTGTATGACATACTATTATCTGTGAACATGGACTAAACTTACAACGGTACTTATTCTGTATGGGTGTGTAGGATGCCCCCCCCACCTATAGCCAGCTATAGTTTCTAATGTGTGACAGCATTGGGAGGTAATGTTCTCTTCCAAGCATGTCAAGCTGCCCTGTGTAAGAGGCAGAGCTTGACAATTGTTTGCATGAAGTATGGACAAAATTTTTAATGTAATGAAAATTACACCAAATCCAATGGTTTTGTAGGTGAGCAATCGAAAAGAAGATGCAAAAATAAAAAGGACAGAAAGATGCACGGGCATAAACTATAAATGCCACAATAAACCCAAAAATGGCTATAAACAGTTGTATGGGCATTTCAAGCCAAAACATTTGCTGGGAACTTTTCAAACATTGTTAGCGCCTAGTAAACAGCTTTAGGTACATTAGTGAACCTTCTGGCAGTATTAATGGATGTCTTCACTCAGTCTGCCAATGATGTGCCAGTGATAGTTTAATTATCTCTTAGGCCTCGTCCACACGGACGTTTGAATCTTGGATAAATTAACGAGCTTTGAACGCCATAAGAGTTTTTGTAGCGTTTTGTATCTGCGCTTGATTGGCGTTCCACTGGCGTTCGTCTGACGCTGTTTAACGCCAGCCTGCAGCCCAATGTGTAGTTTTGTGTATTCACCTGTGGGGGCAGTAATTATTATCTCCAGACTGTTTACGTGTTGGGATTTGTAGTTTTACATTTTCCTTCAATACTTGATTTGTCGCGGTTCCCAGAACAATTGAATCATGGGACATATTCAGTCCTCCAGAACGTCAACTGAATGCCATGTAAACGCAGTTACGGGCGTTTTCTTCGCGTTTGTCAGGATTTGGGCAGAAATTGACGCCAAGAAAATGTCACATGCAGCGTTTTTTTGATGCCAAGCGAACGTGCAGCTGACAAAGCGCCGGGGCTGAACGCCTGTGTGGACGCTGTGATTTGCTCCAATGAGCAGAAAAACTGTCGGCGCTCAGTCTGTGCTCACCTGGCGCCACGAATGCCCGAAAAACGCCTGATTTAGACGTCTGTGTGGAGGAGGCCTTACTGACAACAGAATTTTGCGTATATACATAGCCTAGTGCATTTTCAAAGTATTTTCTGAAGTGTTTTATTTTGACTTCAGGTTTATACTAGATTTTATATTGTTCTTTTTGCTGTGTCTCTGTGTGTCTGTGCAGTTAACAGTTTCCTCCAGAATCAATAAAGTTCACTTATGATAAATTATATTAAATCATCTGTTTTTAAATAATATGTACTCGAATCACAACCGATGCCTAATAAACAGTGCAGTACAAATGTGCTCACTATTATTCCATATCCTGATGTTTTAAACCTTTGAATATTTATAGACAGTGTGATATTTGTCATATAAGCTTTTATCCTGTGCCGCAGTGGCCTCTGTTTCGACTTCCACCATGACAGTGGAGCTCTGACTGAATAGCCTGCGAAAATTAAGCAAGAAAATCAGTCTGGTTCCATAATTTCCATTCTTTTGGCCATAAAACTTGGGAAGAGAAATTGGGTAATTACAAACGAAACCACATAAGTAGGTCTATTTGAGATTAAGAACTTGATTTAGGCCCACACTTTGCAAAGCACTAATTGGTGGGTTCTAAGCTTCCATTGCTTCTTAGCAACATTAGCATTGCAGCCCCAGTTCAGCACCAAAGAAGCAAACTTCAGACCCCAAATGCATCACCTATATCTCTGGTGGAAATCATTTCGATTTTTCCCTTTAATCCTGGTCACAGGGGTCTTGGTGTCAGGTTCAGACCATGATGAACCCAAGACTCAAACGGGCAACAAGTTTAGTTGTGTAAAGCAGCAGGTTACAAAAATCAGATACTGGCAGAAAAATGCAAATCCAAATCAGCAAACTATTAATTATTAAAAATCAGGTAAGTCAAATAAGGTACAAAACAAAATCAGCATGCAAGGATTGTCCAGAGCAATACTTCACAAATCTGAATGTAGCCTGAGGAATTTGTGTCCATTAATTAGGGTCACATTCGATCACGGCGTGAAGAGTTGTTGTGGGGAAAAGGGGCGGAGTCTGGGTGTTCTGACGGGATCTGACTCTTGGAAACTTGCCTTTCTCGGCTGCTGACTGCATCATCTGCATGGAGCTGCATTTCTAGAAAACTGCTTTGGGAGCGTGTGTCCCAGCTCTGTATCAGTAGAGCTGAATTTATGTAGATGCTGAATAATGTTTCAATAAAATGTGTGTGTCTGTCTGTTACCAATGCTGTGATTTAATCTGTTTCTGGAACATCATCTCACCACCACTCCGACAGTGTGTCATGCGCATTATTTTGTTTGTGTCTGCCACTTCGGTGTGTGTCCCATTCCGTCATGTCCATGCGTCTTGTCTTTGGTTGTTTCTTTATGTCTGTGTCTCTTCGTGGTGGATCAGTTGCGTTTGAACCATCTCACAACCGCTTAGCGAACATCCATAACAGAACAGAGCCGAATTCATTATGGAAGATCCCAGATTGGAAAACCATTCATTTCTGTCTGAACAGTTTGAGGATCACAGATTTACAGTAGTCAGTCCACATAAGGCTGGTTTAGTATGTGAGGTTTTTTTCTTTACTTTGGCACCGGAGCTACGAGCTTATTTAACTGAAGCTCTGGTTAGTGTTGTGCAAACTGTGTGTGCAAATTACGACACATTTGCCTCAAATTGCAGTGAAATAATGTGTAAACTTTCATAGACTTGCGCATTTGTTTTCTGCAAACATAATTACACATTATTATTAATAAAAATAGACAAATAATAATCAAATATACAGCCAAACTAAAGCCCTTCAGATGGCCAATACTGCTGTTTTTAGTTATGGGACTTTATTTTGTCCATATTCAGTGTTTCCCAGGAGTTGAAGAGGGTAAGGGTTGGGGGTTGAGGGGTTGTAGTGGGTTGTTTTTATTTTTTTGCAGATTGTGGGGGTTTGCTTTGTTGATTGTTTTGAGATATTTTGCTTTGTCGCAAAGGGATTTTGTTTGACAGCTGCAGGCGCTGTTAGTGGGGGTTATAATTTTGTCTATAATTTTTAACAGTTATGGGTAATTTTTTTTTGGCGACCATTGCAGGCAGTTTCATTTTGTTGGGTAGGTTTTGTGTTTGACTATCGGCTGGTTTTGTTTTGTCAGATAGTTTTGTTTTGTCAGTATTTGCAGGTAGTTTGTCTGGGTGTTTGGTTTTGTTGACCGTCGCAGGCATTTTCATTTTTGCCAGGGTGTTTTGAATTTTTTTCAGATATTGAAAGTGTCTTGGCGTTTGGAGAAAGGGAAAAATTATGTAAATTTGATCATTCAGCCCACCGTTCCTCTAATGGCGTTATTTTAAGTGTGATTATCGTCCCTTTATGTCCTCCTGATGGGCCACTTGTCGAACTGAACTTAAAGGCCACGTTCTTTCATGCCACACGTCAATAAGAACAGCTTGATTGATGCTCATATTGAATGTCAGTCAAACTCCAGACTAATTAAAGGAATAACACAGTGCGTATATAATTTCTTCCATCTGGGATTCACACACTCATACGTTCACCCACCAACCTTTTGCCTGCTCTCTTTCTTTTTTGTTTCTCTAAGTCTGTCTCTTATGCTTCTCCGTAACGCCCGTTTCGTCTCTTCTCTCCACCTGCAGCTCGTACCGTTTGGATAAATCGAGCAGTGACGTCGTTAAGTACCTCACCAATTTTGCTGCAGACTTAAGGTGACTACAAGCAATTTCCCACACACACACACACACACACACACACACACACTCACACACACACACACACACACACACACACACACACACACAC
>JBBPCX010119013.1:5944-20265 GCA_037974365.1 Hydrocynus forskahlii
ATCCTGTACAGTACAAAGAACACAAAGAACAAATTGCATGTGGAACTTTATGTGGATCTTTATTGAAAATTGTAGTCATATATATATAAAACAAACACAAAACAAACAAGTGTCTGAGTACTTCAATGTGTGTTATATTACACTGGCAGTATCAGTACATTCATCATGTAGTGCCTCGTTCACTTGCTATGCAGTTTCCTAGGCAATCCCCCTTGACAACAGAACAGCAGGACAAAGCTGTGCTTACTGACACTGGCATCAAATTTTTAATTTAAATCTCAATTAAAAGAGTTATAATCTGGAACAACTAAGACAGACATAAACAGGGAGCTAGGGACTGATTTTATTTGTCTTATGTTTTATTATTATTATTATTGTTGTTGTTTTGTTTTTGTTGTTGTTGTTATTATTATTATTATTATTAAATAACTTGTGTTTGTGCCATTTTACCTTAAAAATCCACAATGAGTATTTTATAGCTTTATATCCCTCTTTTGGCTGCAGTAAACTGTAAACTGTAATTATTCTCACCAAGGGTGTCAGAGGCATAGAAAACATGTACAGCAGGGCATCCCCCAGGACCAGTGTTGGGAACAACGGTAGACACCTCCTACAAAATCCCATTTCTACTCTTCATCTGAATGGAGTAGATCACTACTTTCACATTTAAATGATCAACATATGGAGGCTCATTTTCTGTTTGTGAATAGAAAGTCATTGTCCTGGGCTCTATTATGCGTCTGGGATCATTAGGAGATGAGCATTCTTGTTAAGCCTTGCAGGCTATTCTACGCCATGCCACCGACATCACAAAGACGGAGAGTGTATGAGGGAAAAGACTAGAGGCAAATTCTCTCCTTTATTCTGGCCTCTAGGAAATCTCATCCACCTCAGATTAGCTCTAGCGACGAGTAATGCATTGGCGAAATAGATAAAAGAATGCTGAATTTAAATGAATGGGATCTTGACCTCAATGTCTTTACTTCATCCTTCCATTTTGTTCCAATAAAATATATAGGTGTGTCAAGGCTGTGCTTAGACCTCTAACTCCACCAAAGATGGTGACTCAATATTCAGTGTAGACAGAACAGAATATGCTGAAAACATATTGCCGTACTCGTTTTCCCCTCATTATTAGTCATTGTAAGATTCTATTACTGTAGCATCCTCAAAGGCATTTGAGAGGGTCACCAAGGTCAACACATGCCTTCATCCAAAGCACATAAAGCCAGCACCCTCGTCAAGTTTGCAAGACAGTCTGGTGCTTCTCAAATGTGTTAAAGGAATCTAGCAAATGCCTCCTTTTAGTAGTAGTTGGCAGGAATGTTTGAGTGCAACATATTATTCACTGAAGAACCTGTTAGAAGTTTAAAGAACCTCTGCATTATGTAAAGGTTCTCCACCAGCTGGGGACGTCTTGACCAAAGCTTTATATTCTGCAGAAGTTCTTCAGACTCATGCATCTCATTTGCAAAAAATGTTCCCTAGAGAATCAGGAAAGGTTTTAAATAGTTCTTCTACTACGTTGTGCAAAGTACCCCCACATTTCTTTTTCAGAGTGGGCTGAAGACAAAAACGAGTATCCACTTCATTACTTTCATCATTCCTCTTTCCTCACTAAAGCTGTCTGCTAAATGCAAAATCCCATAGGTGCAAACAGGCTGACTCACATCAATAAATTCTCACCGCTTTCTGCTCCCAATAATATTAGAAGTATGCTAGACATGAAAGAAAAGCAAATGCCCAGATTTTTTCCCAAGCGCCACTACTTTCTATATCCTTTTGTGCTTTGAGCCTTTACACTGAGATTTATGGTCAGCTAACGGTTTACCCACATTCAAACTCAGACACAAGGTTTCTGATGGACATGTTTATTGAATACAAACACAGAAGAAAGCACTCTAAATTTCAAACTGGAAGAGGAGTAAATTGTGCACTTTAACTGTCAGAGTGCTGTCAAAAATAGTTTCTATGTTAGTGACCTTCAGTGTTCAATGGGAAACAAAAAGTTGCACCAAGGTTCTTTTGTGCATGCCTTGAACCAATTTTGACAGCTGTGCCATAAAGAGCTAGTAGCTTTACAGAGAAGAATGGACTGAATCAATAAATAAATGACCAAAAAAACAAAATCTTACAAATAACAAAAAGGCAGCAAATATGTATTATGTTTATATTATATTACAGAAATGCAGCATACATATTCATCCATCTAGTGTCTGAACTGCTTATCTTTATCCAGTGTTGTAAGTGGTGCTGAAGCATATTCCAGTTCTTAAGGGACAAAAGAGAAACACAATGGGCAGGTCACCAGGCCATGGGGCAAGGGGTAGTTTTGCATCTCCAATTCTTTGGACTGTGGGAGGAAACCGGAGAACCTGGAAGAAACCATACATACCATGCAATCATCACTCAGATGGAACCCTCACCTGCAAAAAATCAAACCTAGAACCTTCTTGCTGTGAGGCAACATTGCTACCCATTGCATCACTGAACCACTGTTATGTAAATGGATGAAAATAATTTTTTTCATCCCATAATGATGTAATGTATAGTCAAACACCTTGACAAGAGTTACCTTTTGTGCCTTCTCATGTTTTATGAGGTAAAGACACCAAAGAATTTGCCTTCAGATAACAACCAAATCAGCTCAGAGCTTAGTGTAGTCAGAGCTTTACCGAGTGTATTATTAATATTATTATTCCATGAAATCATTTCTTTCACAGTGACTGTGACACACATTATCAGTTGTACTGTCGTGCCACACTTGCGAAGCTGGCTTTTCAATTTGAGGTGTCAAAAGTCTTCAGCTTCCGTCCCTGTCTCAAATGAGTCAGTTCTGTCGTGATTCACTTTGGCACGTAATGTCACAGATGCGAGTGGTTTACACAAATTTGGGTGATATTTATCAATGAATTAATATTCAGAAGTTCGCGCTAAATGAAACGTGTGAATTTACTACATCTGATCTGTAGTTCAGACATGAACACAGTACATTTTGTCTGTCCTTTACATACCAGTGAATCCAAGAGTCTGGAAACATTGAGACATTTTGGTTTGTTAAGTTCCAAAATACCACATACGTAGAGCAAAATGAAAAACAAATTCCAATCACACCTTCATACAGAGTAGTGTGTTTGGAGTGCATTTCATAGAGAGTGTGTGAGATTCTCATACAGACATTAAAAATGTATGGGTAAATATGAATATAAATCTAAGCTCAAATGACTCATGCTGAATTTGTAACCTCCTGAACCCAGATGGGTTTGATTTGCTTATTCAATATTTACATCTGGATTGAAGAACACAGGCTTACACATGAATTGTGGGTGGAGGCGTACATGTGTTTCAGGATATTTTATTTAATACAAACTAAACTTTGAAGTTAGAAGTCAGATGACAAGATTCTGTTTTACTAGTTGAAAATATTTGTTGAAAATAAATCCCAACAGGACAAACAGCTATCAACTTTACATTATGACCATAGATTATACCACTTATAACTATGCCAATTATATAGCTACCAGCCAAAATGATGACAGAAACTTCACAAAATATGGCATTATCGTTGAAGTAAAGTAAAGTAAAGTAAGTGGCCCCGTATAGTCACACATGAACACAATAGAGCACAGCACACAGTGTGAACAATGTGAAACTCCCTCTGCATTTAATCCATTCACCAAATGAAGCACTGGGCAACCAGTGATGCAGCACCCAGGGCACAAAGTGTTGGGACCTTGCTGAAGAGTACCTTTTCTCTATATACAGGTTCTCTTGGGAATGTAATAGCCTCACATGTTTTTTCCTACCACTATTATGCTGATGACAAACAACTTTTTCTCCCTTTCCCTTCCAGTAACAACCAGGTCTCAACCCGCATCTCAGACTGTCCGGCCGACATCTCCTCTTGGATGGCGGCCCACCACCTAAAGCTGAACCCCAGCAAGACCGAGCTCCTCTTCATCAAAGGGAGTCCTTCACCAAGCCACGACCTCATCGTTTCTGTTGGGAACTTGGTTATCGTCCCTTCAAAGAAATCTTGGTGTTATGCTAGATGAAGATCTGTCTGTCTCGCCGCAGGTTGGCCAGATCTCCAGAACATACCGATACCTTCTCTACAGCATCAGAATAATCAGATCCTTGCTCACCACGAAAGCTACGCAGTTACTCATCCAGTCTCTGGTCATCTCCAAACTAGACTACTGCAACTCTCTTCTGGCTGGACTTCCACTGAAGGTAACTAAACCACTTCAGCTGATTCAGAATGCAGCTGCGAGATTAGCCTTCAATGTTCCAAAGTTCACACACACCACAGAACTGACTACTGTAAATGTTAGTATTCACAATCATTCCCTTTCCACTAATCAGTCCCAGCCCGTGTTTTGGTGTGGGTTCCAAGTTTCTTCTCATTTCACTTGTTTTGATCTTCCTCATTCAGGAATGACGTATGCTACCAAACTAAAGAGTATGCCGCTTAAAACATAGTGCAGTCTCAGTGCAGTATATTATGTAAGATATGAAAGTGTGTGGTTTGGGACACAGCCTTTATGTCTAGTTTACTTTCCTTCAGCGCTTATTTCCCTGTTTCATTTATTTTCTGACAACTGGCCCTGTCGGCAGTGCTCAAAGGTCCCACACTCTCCATAAATATTGAAACTGATGAAGAAATCTTCTGAGTTGTTATCATTTTATTGTGCAAGGTGTCACCAAATTGCTACTGTAACAAGGGAAACTACTGTCAAACAGAAATTACCATGAATTTCTGTTATGATAAGTGAACAGACTACTTGTGGAATGATATGAAGGAAATGAGTCAGAAGCACAAAACCTGTTACCAACAGAAGCTGTCATTATCAAGACTACCAGACTTTGGAATGGCCCATTCAGTTCAATGGGCTGGAATTCGAGGAACTGTATGATGAATACAAAGCTATTTTGTGTTATGTGACAGATGGTTTGGCTCAAGTCACTCAAGTCAGACTCGAGTTATGAATTAATCTCGAAATCTTGAATGACTTGCAACTCCACTTTGACCATAACAGTTTCATTAAATTATATAGTGTTTATCAAAATCAAATCATGAAAAAATCTTCTTTTTCTTTTCCTATCTTCTTTTTTATAAACGCAAACCGTGGTGTTTGGTACACATTATTCAAATTATTATGATAAATAAATGTTGTAAAATATGGGAAATGTTATGAGTAATAATTATTGTAAGATAACTCCATGCTTTTATTATCATCAGCAAAACCCAAGACTTGTGAGGGTTAACGATTTGCTAGTCCTCAAGTGAATGGAGGCCTTTTGTGGATTCCTCAGTAATTTCTCAGCAAGGCTCTTAGAGGTCTAGTCCAACACTACATTCTATTACCATATTAATGGAAAAGCAGAGTTTAAACACGGCACAATCGCCTCAGGCCAAGCGCGTTACCCCCAAAATCCTCTAAGTAAATCAAATGTCTCTTGAATGTAAATAACACTGCATAATTTTTTATTTATTTTATTATTTTTGCACTACACACTTTGGCATTGAAAGCATCCAGCTGACATTAAACGGAAAAAAAAGTTTTCTCCAAACTTGCTCAAGTTTTTGCAGGAGACTTGACTGTACCAGCTTAACCTGAAGTCTTTAGACACTCATTATAACGAGCCTCGGTTGAAAAGCCGAACACGTTTTATGTTTGTTTTGACATTGAATGAAGAGGATGAGGGAAATATGAATATCACAAACTGTAATCCTTTGTGTACTTTGAGTATCTAATAACCTACAGTATACGGACATTTTTGCGTAAAAACAAAAAATGAGTTTGAACGAGGGACAAGTCCCACCCCCCCCAAAAAAACAGGCATAGCAGAGACTCAAGAAATGGGTCATCAGCTCTCGACAAGTCCGCTTCTGAGATGTGAAGTAATTTCCACTTCAAAAGACACTGTACCACCACCTGTGCTTGAAATGCAGTGTCTGTGGAGAACCTCTTAAGGGTAAAACTGTTGTGTCTTGTCAACCCTCTTATATTTGCAGACTTGTTTTGTCATGCATATGATATATGAAGCAAAACGAAAAAGTAATCATACATCATCTGATGGGAAATCCTGCCTTTAGACATATGGAAATATTAAAACGTTAGATCCCTGCGGTTTGCTTTTTGCTTTGTATGTGCTCTATCAACTGTATCCTTTAACAAAAACTTTGGTCCTCACCTATTGCCAGGTGTACAGTCAGTTTGTTTGAGAACATATTTTTTTCAGATTTCTCATCAGCAAAGCAGGGGTGATGAACCAAGAGAGCCCTTTATTAGACATGGTCCACATAGCATGGCCTCCCAAGGTCAATGGCTTGTGAGTTCCATGCAGCTGGGATTGGACTGACCTAACAAACCATTACTTCATTCTCTCTCAGCCTTTCTGAAACTTCTGAACCTCTTGGAATGGTGCGGGAACCTTGACCTTGTGTTGATTTTGTTAAAAGTTTTTTTCTGTGGGAGACAAACGTGTTACCCCTCTGAGTCACAGTATCTCAGTGAACTTTGAACATATGTTGAAATTTCATAGTAAATTCCAATTCTCTTTACAGTAACATATTGTTTTTGCTAAGTGACAGTATGTTATTGTAATTTATCATGAATCCTGGGAGCGGATGTCCATTCTTAACAATCTACTGTATAATTTATGGTAAGTTCCTGCTGAAAATTACTATACCTTAATTATATGAAGAAGTGAAACATTAAGGACAATGTTTCACAACATATAAGGGAGGTAGCAACTATGGAGTATGTGATTATGTCTCTGATGGTCTTTATGTAGGAGGTGAAGTCAGACAGTGAATCAGTAGGCTGGTGATGTGGGTGAAGCTATAGATACCATATTTGCATAGCTGGGACCACGGTTCAGGTGAATAAACCTGTAGTAAACTACTTCACAGTGATTACCATATTCAATGTCATTTTAAGGCTATATCTAATTTACTATGCTTTTACACATTGATTTATTTACCTATAGCACATATCCTGTATGTAGATATACAAAGATTTACCAAACACTTCGGTTATAGTGATTGCTGTGATTTTAATGCTCTAGTATTATGGTAGAATTACTGTTGAATATTTACAGTGCTTCACTGGTAACCTGCCAGCAACCTAATGTATATATTACATGATTTATTTTCTGCATGTTGATTGATTTGAAACAAATCCCATAAACTCAATAAAATGGATATAGTGTGCCCTTTTACTCTTCACTCTTAGAGCCGACATGTTGGTTTGAACTTGTAATTGAAAACCCAATGGTTTGCATCCTATCTTGATGACCGGAGGTACCAGGTTGCATGGCAAGGCACCCAGTCTGCTCCATAAAGATTATCCACTGGTGTATAATCTTTGTGGAGCAGACTGGGTACCACAGTCCTTAACACTTACTTTCAAGGCCAAGAATGGACTTGCACCCCCATACATAACAGCATTGATCAAACAGCATGTCACTTCTCGTCCTCTCAGGGCTTCAAGCACGGCTCGTCTTGAGCCTCCGCTGCTCAAAAGAAGAGAGAGACACGAGTCAAGACTCTTTTCAGTCTTGGCCCCCCAGTGGTGGAACAAACTCCCTTTTCCGATCAGATCTGCGGAATCCCTCGCTGTCTGCAAGACCCACCTCGTCAAGGAGCACCTAACTATGTCGCTCATTTCTGCTTGATTATTCCCCCCCCCCCAAAAAAAAAACCCCTCTTATCCTTATCCCTTCTTTACTTTTGTCTGACTTTTCTTTGACAGGTGTTGCTTAGGTGTACCTAGCATGCAGTAACTTGGTTGAATTGCAGACGTTGATTTAAGTTTAGCTGTACAAGTTTAAGAAACAGATGTGGACTACTCCAGCACTGATGAACATCACTCTGGATAAGAGCATCAGCTAAATGCTGTCAATGTAAATGCAAATGTGAATGTAAATGTAAAACCCAGTGAATTCCCAGTCCAGGGGGTGTTTTTAAAAAAAATATATATTTATATTATTCAGTCAGAGGTTGGAGGTTGGTAACAATAACAAGAACAACAAACAACAACAAATGGAAGCTGGTAGCCACCAATTAGATTCACTTACTGTTAATTGGTGTCTCATTTTCATTCACTGTTAGCAACATTAGCATTTTTTTTGCGAATTTTCTTTAATTCCTTTTGAAGTCAGAGCAGTCATGTTGCCTTGCAGTGTCTCGACACAAAAGTAACAGATTCAAGATGCTTGCAGAGGCTTAAAAAAGAATGTCCACCAGACTTGTAAACAACAATGGCTCCTAATGAGCATTCCCTTTAGTCCTCTGGGCCTCGACCGATTTCTGACACTCCTTGGCGGAGATGTGCCAATACTTTAAGCAATTCCTCCCCCATTACAGACAGCTTTTTGTGATCTCTCACATGGCTGGCACTGCAAAGGCACGCTCTATTGTATCAGTGGGCGATGTTCCCGGCACCATACTCTTTGAAGAGCACCAGTATGAGTGTATGCACTGTGGTGGGGCTTCCTGCCGCTCCCTCTCTCATCACTCAGGCTGGTGGGCACAGCAGACAGCTGCTGTCATGCGGCACGATGTTGTTAGTGCCACTGAGTCTCCCCATGCCAGGGGCGTGATCCCATCGCGATTTGTCAATCATGCGTGCCCACATTAGGCTGATTTAATGGGAAGTCAACCACACTCAACTATACATGTTTGATCAGTGTTTGGGCCTCTCTTTCCCGCCTATTCGGGTTGAATATTGACACAAGCCTCAGTCAAACAGACAAGATGAGGCAGCCTTCAATCACTCCGGCAAAAATATAAACGCACAAAGCAGCGGTTAGCTTAGAAGTCGCTGTTATCACTGCTGATAACAAAGCCTAGTCTAATTTGCTATTAATGATTTCCATCTCAAATAATCTGAGAAATTCTGTCAACGGTGCAGTCTCCAAATGTTCAATCAGTGTCACATTTGTGATGTTTGCCATTTGATTTAAAGTCATTTTATTCAGACATATGAATAAATATGTTTCTTTGCAGAAGGATAAAAACATTTTTCCATGTATTTGCCATATGTTGACATGCAACAGTTTACCAAAGACCAAGATTCATAAAGCTATATAGGTGGTATATAGGGGTGGCAGAGGCCTAGTGGGTAAAACACTTGCCTGTGAACCTGACGACCACAAAGCAAGACACTTAACCCTCAGTTTCTCCAGGAGGGCTGTCCCTTTAATTGAAAATGTAGATGTCACTCTGGATAAGGACGTCTGCCAAATGCCACTACATGACGCCTACAGAAGTACTTGATGACTGCGGATACAACCTAATGTTAATATATACAAAAGGATTATTCAGAAAAGCATTTCTTGTCGTGAAGGCTAGTTTAATCAGTTTCACCCCAAATACTCTGATGACAGTGGACGTGTATTTTTAAATGTCTGTATAAGTTAGTGAACGCTACCCACACTAATGTTTGTAATGTAAATTGAATGTAAATGTAATGCTGTACATAACCGATGTCATGCAATTAATAACAAGAAAAGAATTCTTAACTTCTAAGAGTTACATTTTATGCTCCACCCACTTGTTCTTGCTAACTTTTTTAGAGGGTTTGCTGTGCTGTACCCTGTATGGAAACAGGAGATACCTGGCCATTATTTATATTGCATTCTTTGCATCTTCATGTGGTAAAAACCATTGTTCAGAGTCTTCGTTGCTTGTGATTGGAGTGCACAAACACAGCTGATTCAGTTCAAAAGGAGGGTATTTTGCTGCACTAGTCTAGTAATAGGGGTGACAGAATGGGGCCAGATGGCAGATAGCAATGTGTGTGATGGGAGAGCAAATTTAAATCATACCAGCTACGCCGACCACACTGATGCAACATTTGTAAAAATCAGATCCTTTCCAACATACTGTCAACATAAGTATTTTACAAATGCTGAGAAACTAACAAAAGTGTTTTACAAATGCTAAGAAATGTGTTCACTTCGGGGTTCTAACAGTTGCTGAGTTTTCAAAAAGCTACAACCACTAGGAGTTGTCATGACAATAAAACAAATATTTTTTATTTGAAAATGCTAATACATATTTTCAAGTATCTCTCTCTCTCTCTCTCTCTCTCTCTCTCTATATATATATATATATATATATATATATATATGTATTGTTTTTTTGTTTTTGTTTTAATAGATCATAATTTAATCAATGTATGATCAAATTACTATCTTTTGTGTTATTCTTAACATTATATCATTATCATTATATACTTCACTGTATCACTGTCATTAATTATCTTATAATCCATATTTAGTTTATTCTTAGTAATCCATAGTCAGTACCTTTTACTTTAGTAAATCTAATAATCTCTTATAACACTGAAATATTTAATTATACAATCAATTACATTTTCAAGCTTTTTCATTGTTACATATGCAACATTCACAGCTTTAGAAAATCACACACGCACAAACACACACACACACACATACACACACACACACACACACACACACACACACACACACACACACACACGTATATTATAAATGATAATAATTACATTAATTTATGGATTAAATTATTATTTATTCCCCTGGATCTCTTCTATAGGTCTAACAATAAGAGATCTGGGAGAAAAAAAAAGATAAGCTTGAAGTGTGTTTTCCAACGACTCCGTGAGCACAGTAAGTTTAATTCATTTTGGGATTTTGTGATGTAATATTCATTACACCGCAGCGCTGTGATGTAAGTTCATGCTTACACTCTACAGCATCCGCTGTGACTTCTTGGATATTAAGCTCAAGAAGACCAGCTATGGTCAAAGCTGAAAACGCTGTATCGGAGAAGAAAACGCTCATTTTCTTTAGAGGCTCTCGTAATAGGAAATGTTTTAAATAGCACACATTCTCGCTCCCACTGTGATTAGGTTCATGCTATTCTCAAGGCTCTCAAACACATAATTAGCAATGGGCTTGGGGTTGGAACATGTCATAGGTCTTCCATCCACACAGATTAAGGATGTGCTGCTTGCTAATTGGACTAAAGTCAGCTCTGAGTACCATTTCCCTTATTCTGTAAATAAGATAATATCTTCAGTCAGTCTTTTGGGACAGTACAGGGTTTCCCAAAGCAAGCGTCCCACCCCGATAAAGTACCCCCTACCAGTGGTTGCCCTTCAGATTCTCTAACTCCTCCCTCTGCCACACAGCCACACAGCCATCTTATTACTATGTGCAAGAGTCTACCCTGTGCAATATTGTGCAATTTTTTATTATTAGGAGTTTAAAACATTATCATTATATGCAATATCTTATTATGTGCAATAATCTGACCATGTGCAATATCATAAGCGTTTTTCATGTTGGGTGCTAAATCGTTATCTCTATTATGTGCAATAACATACTTCTAACCACTTTTAGTGTTACAGGTGATTCATTTAACTGTAAGTTACTTATCTATAGTAATTTATACCCAGTACTGTGTACATAGCATTGTATATTTCATATTGAGTATTATCTGTGGAGCTTTTAATTTATTTTTATATTGTTCTTATCTCAGTGTCTCTGTGTCACTGTGCAGTTGTAACATAAGCAATTTCTTACAGGATCAATAAAGTTTTCTGATTCTGATTCTTCCGTTGTTTGTAAAAATGTGAAAATGTAATGAAATAGTTCATTATCCAAAGGTGTTCACTGTTATACAATATGTATTAATATGTGTCCAACTTCCACAGTGGTGCAGTGGGTAGCTTTTTGCCTCACACCTCTAGACGTGGAGATTTGAATTTGGGTCTCAGTGTTGTGTGTGTGTGTGTGTGTGTGTGTGTGTGTGTGTGTGTGTGTGTGTGTGTGAGTTTGCATGTTCTCCTCATGGTTGCGTGGGTTTTCTCCAGGTTCTCCTGTGCGTCAGGTGAATTGGGGATTCTAAATTGACCATAGGTATGAGTGTGTGAGTGAATGGTGTGTGTGTGCGCCACTGCCTTGCACCCGTAAACCCTGGATAGACTCCGGGTACCTGCGACCCAATCAAGGATTAAGCGGTTACAGAAAATTAATGAATGAATGAAGTAAATTTGTATGTTTTTTTAAGCAGTTTTAGTTTTCAGCTGAGAGGAAACAGCAAAATCTTATTCATGCTTTTTTTCTGCCATCATATCTCAAACGGCTTGCTCAGAATGTGGCCACTCGTATTTTCTCAGATTTAAAGAAAAGGGTTCACATCACACTGGTTTAGTGTTTTTTGCTCCCTCTTCAGTTCACTTCGTGATCCAAGACCTTTAAGATCCCCAGCTCCATAAACAGTTTACCAATTGATCTTAGAAGTGTTTCATCTGTATCCCCCTTTAAAACCAGCATACTTTAATTTATCATTCTTGGAGAAGTGGGTGTGAATGTTGTGTACTTGGGTATCTGTAAATCATTGCTGCCAAGACAGAATTTTGGATCTCCATTGATATGCCCTTTATATAGAGTCAGGATTTCATGATGATTGGAATAATGGAAATAAGAAAAAGCCAAGGTCCCTGGTCCTGAGTCGTATGTCCACATCTGTTCACCATGAGCACACTTCAGGTCCCAGTAAATTCTTTGAATTAAAGATGTAAATCTGGACAAATTACCAACAGCATGTCATGGCATTAATGATCTTTGCAGTCATAGTTGTATCTATGTGAAAAATTGGCTTGCTAATGCCAAAGTTGATCAATTCACTAAATTAAAAAGTTTTGACTGAGATTCCCAAACTGTGCATGTCTGTGTGTGTGTGTGTGTGTGTGTGTATGTGTGTGTGTGTGTCTGCAACAGATTCTTGTTAGTTCTATAGAAGATTTAATTGAACAAAGCATAAGTTACTCTATAAATGCTTTTATTAATATGATCTTATTACAATCATTAATGTTATGGCATTATTACCATTATACTGTTATCATTATATTTAATCTTTATCACTATATATCATTATCATATTATCATACATTATCCTCTTACTTGTTATTAGTTTACTCTTTAAAGAGTAAACCTTTGGCTATAGTAAATCTAAAAAACTTATAACAGTTACATATTTAATTATGCAATTAATCAACAGCACCTGTTTGATAATGCAATAAAACCAGCAGCCATGCAGTGGCAGTGGAGGATGACTGCATGTGACATAGAGGAAGTGCGTGCTAATTTTCACCCTCCTAGTGCTGGTGGCATTGCATAATGGGAATGTTCAAGCCAGCAGGTGGAGGAAGACAAGACTAAATTAGGAAGGAAATAAGAAAAATGCAAAAATAAAAAGCTGCTAACTAGCATTCATTACACCATAAATATTACACCAAAACTTATTACACCAAAAATATGAAGAAATGAAATGTACTGTTTTGCATCAATTACCCAGTAAGATTGTCAAACTTTGCAGAGTGATCACCAGGTTATGGAAGGGATGTTAATATGACACAAAAAATGATGTATATTTATGAGTGTGCAGCCAGCATTTCAAACAAGAGAACTACCAGAGAGATTTGAAAGCCAAATTACTTTCAGTCACAGCAGACTTTAAAGAAAATAACAATTCCATCTTTATTCAGCAGAAAACAAACACTAGAGACTAGATCCTTGCCCTTTTGGCTAGAGAAAATACACTTAAACAAGCAAAAATGTCTAGCAACAGGTTTAGCTCCTTACCACCAGATATTTAGCTTCCTTCTGCATTAGTCCACTGAAAACTCCTGTCTATTTAGGCTTAATTTCTTTAGTCAGTGGTACATTTGGAAGGTCCAAGTGATGGATATGAACTGAGAAGTAGGCTTCATGGCATCGTCCTTAACAATAGACCCGTTAGCAAACTTTGAACAAAAAGAAGATCTGATCCATCTTCTGAATTGGATTTCCATGTGCAGCTCCAGGACCTTCAATTATCAACTTCAGGGATGATTTGCAACTCTGATTGTTCTTGTCTTGATTTAACCTTGGATGCTTTCATTTCATTGTTTATTTCAGTTTCGAGAATTGTAATAAATCTGTCAATGAAAAGTAATGATTTATGCAAGGTCCCAAGTCTAGTCAAGTCGAGTTTTACTGTCATCAATTACACAGTGAGACAAAATATCGCACAAGAAGAAGTGAAATTCTTTCTCTGCATTTAACCCATTCACCAAGTGAAGCAGTGGGCTGCTGCCAACGAGGCGCCTGGGGAGCAGTGTGGGGTGGACGGTACCTTGCTCAAGGGTACCTCAGTGAGAAACTAACCCCAACCCTCTTATTGCAGGGCCAATGCCCTATCCACTGGGCCATCCAGCTGCCCCCCCCACACACACACACAACATGATGACAGCAGCACACTCACACAGATCAACAAT
>JBBPCX010119023.1:0-20264 GCA_037974365.1 Hydrocynus forskahlii
CCCCCCACCCCCACCACCCCCACCCAGGGGAACTGGAATAGCAAGACCTTCTGCAACACTTAAAAAAAAACGCTTTGATTGTGTGAGTTCAGTCCAAGGAGCTTAAATGTCAACTGTATGATGCACAAGCAGGCAAAATCACAGAACAAACATGCAGGGCATCGATGGGCTAAATGCACACCCCTAACTGGCAGAAAGGGTTGGGCAGAGTAGGAGATAGCACTGAAAAGAAGGAAACTGGGATGTATGGAGTAACTCTATGATTCACTCCTGTATTGAGTGGGACTTTGAAATTCATACATAAATGGAAATGTCAGTGAGTACACAGATAAAGGTGTATTCATGGGCTCTGCAAGTTACTGTGATGAAACTATTTGCCAACTTCCATGAACCAGCTGAAAGCAAACAGAGCTTCAGATATCTTTAGATATTTGGTCAACCTTTTATGTTACTACAGCTTCAGTTCAGTACCAACAATACACCATTACATCATACCATTAAACGAAACACAAAACATACCTCAGCGGATAGATAAACCTTTTCAAAAGGGTTAAAGGGATATTTGAAAATCAGCTTTGTTCCATGTCGGCTGGGTAGATAATGCATCAGCTAACTTTCCAAAACACATTTAGTGAATTAAGCAGATTTGTTTCAAACAAGAAATTGCCCCTTTCAGTTAGGGTTAGGGTTGATTGGATCTTTTGGATTTGTCAAAATTAGGACTGTCACAGTTACTCGATTAAAAACTCAGTTGAGTAAAATTTACATTCTCACTCCCAAGCAGTATGATTTTCTAAGCGCCAGCCATCTTTGGAAGATCATGAGTTGGATCATCACAGATCCCAGTTTTTGCAGACTGCAGATTTTCATGTTAATCACTGAAAGACAGCCACAAGCATTATAGCACTGAAGCATATGTTTATTATTACAAATTGAAGTAAAATTAGAGTTTGCTGTTTTGAATTGCATGTATACAATTAATCTCCAAAACAGTCACAAATAGGGCTATACTCCAGCTCTCCTATAAATGTTAAATTGCTTGGTCTCTATATTCCTGCTGGAGAAGTGTCCTCTGCTCTGGTTATGGGGGTCTAAAAGCTATCCGAAAACTACCTAACAGAAAACTACCTTGCGTGAGTTCAGAGACTTAAATTTTTTCATGGAGACATGCTAGCATTCTGCTCGGACAGAAGTGACGCTCTCATCGGTAAACTGCTAGACCGAGGGGGAGGGGGGGTGGGCGGATGGGGGGATGGGGGGATGAATGTAAGAATGCTGTGCTGGTCTCTAGTTACTGCTCACTGCTGCAGTCTGTGACTTTAATCACGCAAATCAGTTCTCCCTACATTTTGCAACAAGGGGTGGACTTTGCAACAAGGGGTGTGAGCATGCTGGACTGTGTTTGTACAAACATCACGGTGCGGATCCTGCGGAGCCCCATCCCCACCTAGGCTACTCAGACCACATCTCCGTCGTGCTCATCCCAATGTACAGAGCACTCGTCAGACGGACCAAGCCCTTTCTGAAGCAATGCACAGCTCAAACCATATCATCAAGTTTGCTGTAAACCTGGCGGGTTTGATCAGCAGGAACAATGAGGAGGCGTACAGAGAGGAGGTAGAACAGCTAATGGACTGGTGCAAAGCCAACAACCTGTCTCTGAATGTGGACAAAACAAGAGGTGGTTGCTGATGTTCAGTGAGGAGTGACTGCCCTCCTGAAGTCAACAGCTCCTCAGTGGAGATTGTTAAGAGCGCCAAATTCCTTGGTATTCCCTGCTTTCAACTTCCTGCAGAGATTGATGAGGGCACCCCCGCCCCAATCCTCACCACGTGCTACAGAGGGACTATAGAGAGCATTCTCTGTAACTGCATCATGGCTTGGTATGGGAATTGCTCCATTTTGAATCAAGTAACACTACAGAGGACAGTGAGGACAGCTGAGATCACCGGGTCTCTCTCCTCTCTATCCCAATTTATATACACAATGTTCTACCTTTAACAACTTACACACGAACTACCACTGTAAATACACCTTTATTTATTATATACTATACATTCTCTGTCCTGCTGCTGCCATTATATGCACAGTTAATCCTTTGTTGTTGTCTTGTCTCTGTTCTGCAATTCTGCACACTCTGCTGCTGGAATTCAGTATGTCATATTACTGTATTCATTCGAATGTTGACTGCAGTAAATGTTGTCCTGTCCTGTTGTTTTGCCCTGTCTACACTTATGTAGTCTTGTGTTGTTCTGATTTTGTTCTTGTGTTGCACTATGGTCCTGGAGGAACGTTGTTTCGTTTCAGGGGGCACTGTGTATATGGCTGCAATGACAATGAACCTACTCAACCACCTTCCAGCGCCTTCCATCTTCAATCGCCCAAAATCGTTTTTACAAATTATCTTTTTATAAAGCTCAACTTAATCTTTTTATAAAGGCAACAGAGTCCTGCAACATTAGCAGTGTCTATGATTAGGGTAAACACAACACAGAACATCAAATATAGAACTTTCACCACTAGCAATGAAAGTCCAACACAGCTTTTAAGTCAAAACTGACATTGTTAGTTCATGCCTCTGGTCATATTTATCACAATTCATCATGGCATTTGTCTTTTTTTTTTCTTGTGAAATCGTTGAAGTGTTAAGATCATTTGACAATGTCTATGCCTTTAAATTGTGTCACTATGCAACCTTAACAGAGGCCAAATTGAACTTCTGGATGACTAACACCCCCTCCAAAGGAATCACAATGAGAAACAGGTAAAACTTGCCTATGCTGAATAACTGATACACAAAAAACCTGTCTGTATGTGCTCAGAAACGAACAAAATACAATTTAATAAAACAGTCACTCACTTGCTGAAGGTAGTTCTTCCAGAGGAGCAATCCAAACTGTCGCAGAATAGCCATTGCAACTGATCACAGCTTCACAACCTACAAAAAAAGAGAAAAATCTACTTGGCTCACATGTACATGCCTGAAATAGTACACATTTCACACACACTGACTAGACTGGGACGTTTTGGAAAAATGGCAGGATTACACCAATCACCCACATTAAAACCATCTGCTTGATATACTGCAGGTCCCTCTCATGCCACAAAAACTGCTCTGACCCACTGAGGCATGGACTCCACAAGACCTCTGAAGGTGTGTTGTGATATCAGGCACCAAGACAGGCATCAGATCCTTTAAGTTCTGTATGTTGTGACGTAGGGCCTCCACTGATTGGACTAGTGTAAAAACATTTTATTATTGCCTCGTTTTAGCAGTCATATGAACAGGTTTCTGAGGCTGTGATCACTTAGGGAATAGAAAATAAGGATACCAAGTTCTCACACACACAAATAAATCACCCTCCAATGACCCATATTACTTTAGGCTCCAGAATCTGTGCTGTTTTAGCTGCAATAACAAAGTGCTCTAATGACACACAGATAAAAGTATTTGAGTCTAACCTCATGTGAGGAATACAAAACACATACACACAGATCGAACCCAGCTGAGCTCCTGATAATAAACAAGGAAGTCATAAACAGCTGGGCTGAGGGTGAAGGTCCTGCAGATCCACACACACTGTGTCAATAAAACACACACACACACACACACACACACACACACACACACACAAAGACAACAGAAAACACCACACACCAGACAACAGAAAACAACACACTAATAGATGACAACACACACCCGACAACAGAAAACCACACAACAGAAAAACCCCACAAACACCAGACAACAGAAAACACCACACACAACAGACAGAAGGCCTGGAGAGGATCGATACCCTTTTCGATCAAATTTAACCTTTTCCAGGTACTTTCGTTCCTCCCAGAAAAGTCTAAATTACGCGTGTCTGAGGAACAATGCCGAGGAGGAAGAGGGGCGAATATACTCCATCATTTACCTGGTTATGGAAAGGGCTGCCGGGTCTGATCAGGGATCGGTTCGGGTTGAGATGTTCGGTTCCTCGGATGCCTGCCAGAGCTTTTGTTTCACACAAAAGCAGGGAGAACCAAACACATCTGCCCTGAAAGGTCTTCTAAAGGAGAATCCGGATGGAGGATCCGAGCACAGCTTCATGCAGACGGTCAGATGTTTTCTGGACACGGGGGGTTTCTGCAGAGGACCTTCATGAGCTTCCGCAGCCTGGAGGACAGGCCTTTCAGAGAGAGGACATCAGAACACTCGGAGCTCAGGTCTGAAGGGAGAAGCTGGAGCTCCGAGGAGGCAGCAGGGCCGGTTCGGGTGACATTGCACCGAGAAGCCACACCAGTCAACAACACAATCACGTGACCCAGCTGTTGTCACGTGAGCATAGACAAAAGTGTTCCAAAATGACCAGAAAGAACCTGCCGGGTGTTCTTCTCACCCGGCCTCGCAGAACATCGAGTGTAAAACGGGTACGAACGAACAGCAGAAGGTCTCATATCGAGCCTGCCACCCCTAGACGGGTTTCAGGGATGGTTTATCCCAACGCACCAAATACCACGAAGAGACCAATTCTGAGTATTTCGGGGGGTGTATGGGGAGAGAGAAGTGTCCAAACCCAGTAGAGCGTCGGTCTGGTGCAAAAACACTAGAAAGTCATTAATATTCGTAACCCCCACAATCAACAGAACATTAACATAAGATGGACATGCAGGTTTGCATAAAACAAATTTCTGTCACATCAATGCGTTTGCAAGTTTTTAAAAATGTCCAGAGCTCACTCAGTCACCTACTGCATTTTATTTTTTTTACACATTCAACATTGTTTCAAGTACTGCCTTTTCCGTTTCCAATTTACATATGTACATAGAGTATCAAGTTATTTACAGTTACAACCCTTGATGAGAAATACAGTACTGACCAAATCCAGCAAGTAATAATTTAATGCTTTGTGTTGACCACCGTTTGTCATAAACCAGGTAAACTTCTACCTGCAGAGCACTGAAGAAAAAGTCAAACATACTTGTAGTTGATTGTTCAAGCAAACGTCACAGCGTTGGGAATATTTTTGCAGCGCTGGGTCAAAGTGCTAGTTCATCAGAGGTTATGAAGAAACGGCACAATCCAACATCACACATTAAACAGGGCTTGTAGCAACACAGTTGTTTTCTGTGTTATTCCACATTCAAAATACACACATAAGTATTGCTTCTTATAGTCACAGCTCAAACAGTAGTTCCACAATGTTTGGTACTATCTGAAATGGTACAGTACAAATATTGCTGCCAAGTTACTCAACAGTTGAACATTCAGTCAGCTACGCTGTTTGAAAATAGTGACCGAAATCCAAAATCTTTGGCATCAGAGACTCAGAAAGCACCAAAGAACACAAAATAAATGATACACAGAAACATACAAAACACATGGGGTATAATTGTCATGGCAGTGTACCCCCAGTATGAAACAACTTGATGAAATTCAAGGAAGCTTTCTCAATATCTGGGCATTTCGTCTTTCAGTCCTGAAAGAATACATATCAATGTAAGTATGTAAACAAATGACAACTGCTGAGTCAGAGTTTCTCTGGAGGGTTGGATGGGAGGCCAGTCGTAAGTCTGTAGATTTAACAAAAGGGCTCGAACGGACACAGACACAGGACGACCTCAGAGTTCAGGTGGTTTGATTAGAACCTGCTTGCGATACGGTTCTGTGAGGGCAGTCACGCTCACAGTCACAGAACACAGGAAATTCAACATGGCATTCATCAAGCTTGGAAATGATTCAAGTACGACAGTCAGCTTTTTTTGTACCTGTCCTCCACTTTTCTTCACGCTAAAAAGAAATAAGGTAGTGGGGAGCAGTTGGCTCATTTGTTACGACCATTGTGAAGGCCGCCGTTTAGTTTTTAGTAATGTCTATTCTGGTGAGTATTCCTTAAAAACTCAGTTTATGACCTGAACAGGAATCGAAACAATGGTGTAAACCCTTTTGGCTCAGTACTTAGAAAGTGCTAAGAGGCAGCACAGTGTCACAAGAGGCATCCTTAACAGTCCTCATAACCAGGGTTGCTGAAGGTATTAGTCGAGCAATGACAAATTGGTGTCCATGATCTCCTCTTCTTCCCCTTCCACTTCCATCTCTCCCCCACTATGAGCTGCTGTGTTCTTCCTCTTTACCTGTCTTTGGGCCGAATCGCTGGGCCGCTGCATGGGGACCAGCAGGTGGAAGCCGGGTGAAGCAGACGCTGTGGCCGAGCTAGAGACGAGGTTCATGGGGGAGAGAGAACAGGGCACCAGAGTGGAAGCAGTGGAGGTAGAAGGGCTGCTGCTTTGGACAGAGGAGTAGCCAGAGCTGTGGAGGTCAATGCAGAGTGGGCGTTTTGAAGACGAAGGTTGGTGAAACCATGGTCTGGTGTGGCTGCTGCCTCTAGAGGACGCCTCTGTGGTTGCTTCGGTTCCACTCATGCTGTCGTCACTGGAAAGAGCGCGACAGTGCTGCCATCCATCCGCAGGTTCTGTGGACAGCTGCAACTGGAGGGCGAGGGCTGATGCTATGCAAACAAACAAACAAACAGTCCACCATTACTCATCAATAACCTTTTCAAGAAATCTCTAAAGAATTCCAACAGGAAATGCAACTGCAAAATGAAACTGAGGAAGTGAAGAACTGACTGGGAAGTCTCATTAGTCTCATACTTTTGCTAGTAAGGCTACACAGAATGGTAGAAATGTGTGAAACAAATACTCATTTTATTTTAAAATGTAAAAAAAAATATTTTAATAATGAGTTTTCCCACTGTGCCCAGATATAGTCAAATTAGCCAAAACATTTGGTTTTCAAAGTTTGTTTGTTCTGGAGCTGAGTAGTTAATGTACATAAACACAAACACAATAACCAAATGGTCTCCTTAAAACTACACCACCAAATCATCTCTCAGGCTATTCAAACTGCATCCAATTCATCATTTCAATTGCAGACTTGCTGAAGTGGCTTTAGACTCACTATGATAAACAAAACTTCACCTCTACTGGCAAGTATTTTAGCAGAGACTGTGTTCACTCAGCCAGTATTTCTCAACCCCAGCGTTTGAAGGCCCCCTGCCCTGCACAGTTTAGTCTTCCCTGCTGTAACGCTTCAGCTCAGTGAGGGGCTGCTAAAGAGTTGGAGTTGGACGAGGCATGCTGGAAAGAATGAAAACACCCAGATGTACAGGACTAGGACCCTTGAGAAACACCACACTAAGAAGTGATGAGGAGGACTGATTTTGGATCAGATGACCCCATATTTATGACAGTCATTGTCACAAAAACTTGACAGATCAGCACTCACACTCTTGATTGACACAGACCTTGTCAAATGGTTGTTCATAGCATTTTGCTACATGGTGAGGTTTTTATCATGTTTACAGCTCACAGTAGTTCCTACATCACACTGACAAGTCTGCAATGGCAACAACTAGGTAACTTCATTTCTAGTGTTTTTTCTTGTAGGTCCAGTGCTAAACTAAAAAGCAAAATTTGTGTAAATGTTATTTTTTGTTGTACTATGTCTTAAACAAATCCTACAGAAAAGTAACTTTGTGCAAATTGCAAGTTGTGGGGCAGCTGGTGGCCTAGTGGTAAGGGAGATGCCCCTGTGATCAGAAGGATAAAATCCCTGAGGTTCCCTTGAGCAAGGTACCGTCCGTCCCCTCACACTGCTCCCCCGGGTGCTGTGATCCTGGCTGCCCGCTGCTTCACTTGGTGAATGGATTAAATGAGTTAAAAGGGTTAAATGCAGAGGAAGAATTTTGTGCTGCTCACACTGTGTGCTGTGCCATGCTGTGTTCCTTTATGACAAATGGACACTTTCCACTTACACACATACCCTTGACATGAGTGAAGCAACATCTATTAGCCAAACGTATAAACATAGCAACCAGTTAACTCAATAACAGTGTTGTAGTCTCAATAAAGGTTTACTAACTCTCTGCATCACTTCTGGAACATTTTGTTACATTACTTTCGTTTGAAAGATGCTCAAAAAAGGTTCACAAGTGTGAGAACCACAGGAGAGTTCTAAGTGCTACCTGCCACGTTGCTTTCACAGCTGGTGTGACTACTGTGACCTGAAAAGTAAGACTGTCCTTGTTGCTCACACCACACCACAGTAGTATGTGGGGAAACGTACTAAGGCAGTCATTCAAATACAACAAAATTACTTTAACACACCCAATGATTAAATAAATAAATAAATAAATAAAAACACACACACAAAAAAAAAAAACACTACACAGTAGCATCCACAATGGCTAGTGTGGGGACTCTTATTCAAAGGGTCTGGGACTGTAAAAATTTTTTTTTTTAAGAACTCTGATTTACTCACTCTCTGCTTCTTTCTCTCCTTCACTTTCCCCGTCACCCTCATAGCCTGAACAGGAAGCGTCCAGGCTCCAGTCTAAGATGTCATCCAGGAGTGTCTCCTCCTGAGTGGACAGTTCAGCTGTGGGTGTGGCTACAAAACCCCCTCGGTGGGTCTGCATGCCATCATCTTGCCTCCTAAAAAGGGGGAGCAGATATTTTAGCCCTACAGGAGAGTCACAAAAGCATGGGGATTCTTTGGAGGCACAAAATGGGCAAAGACCTTATTAATTAAACAAATGAGTAGATGAAAGTATGCCAATACAATCACACCTCTTGTTGCCAGACGGAGAAGACAGGAAGGCGTGGATGTCTGCTGAGTGCCCACTGGCACTAGGAGGTTCAATCTGGGGTTCCACCTCTGGGACCTCCAGCACTTGGCAAAGTTCTTTAAACCCTATAACCTGTGGATTACAAACCATTTACAGGAGGTCACTCTGTACGAAAGTGCAATCTTTTACACAGTGGACAAAGTTACAAGGAATTCACAGTAAGATCCAGGCAGTAGCTCAAGACCTAATTTACACTTAATTTCATGCAAATTGTATCCATTATATCAGCAACACTTTAAGGATTGGACTTTTTATGGCCCTTGTATAGTTGGATTACTTACTACTACATATTTTGCATTCTTCTTGCTCTAAAATATATGCGCGATATTTTTGTGAAAGTCTTTGTTCATTTCAATGCATGATATGGTCACTAAAAAAAAAAAAAAAAAAAAAAAAAAGGAACCAATTGGAGTGTCACAGCAAATAAATCAGATTGACATTCATTATTTTTCACATCATAAAACCCTGATTTTGTGACACACACCAAATACAAATAACATTACATTATATTAACTAATGAAAAATTTTCCCCCAGATCAAATTGAGGAGAAACAACTTGAAATGCGAGGAGTGGGGAAATTTTATTATACTCCTAAGACAGTCTGTTGTTTCATTAGATCGACACCAGAGAAATTACAAAATTTTCTAGCCAGCGCAGATTTGTGATTCATCACTGATCATCCACTGACTCATCCAGTCATACACACTGATCACCACTCTCAACTTAACGGCTACCTCTCTATAGCCCACTGTAACCTTGTTTCCTTCTGTTGGGTGTTACTGCTGGTTTTCATTTGGCTTTTCTGAATGCAAATCTCATTTCAGTCCACCTGTTCTTACAGCTGTCACAACCAGTGGCTCCAGTTTCTGTCCGTTCATTTTTCATTCAGCTTGTTTTGTTTGTTTGTTTTTGTTGCCCTGTTTCCTTAGTTGGTGGTCTAATGTTGAGGGTGTTGTACCTGTGATCAGATGAGTCTGAATCCCAGGACTACCAGTGGTACCACTGAGGTACCCCTGAGCAAGATACTGTCCCCACACTCGCTGAGTTTGCTTTACAGAAATCTCAAAAATGTAGCAATCAGTTATGTAAAAAATAAAATCAAAACAAAATTGAGTCTCCAATTTACAGTGCCACACTATTGTATTAGAGTATGCACTTGCTTGGCAAATTTTAAAGAAAATTAAACCTCAAGTGGTGTAACCTCATAAAATATATGCAAATGTAAATAAATAGTTTAAATTAACACATTAAGTTGCTTTGGGCCGTTTTGAACTTCTGATATCAATGAGCGGAAGTCTTGCCTATGTTTTGTAAAGCTTGTGCAACTTACAAAAGCTGCTATGAAATAATGTATTTGTAATCAAAACGCCTCCAGACCATCTATTTGCATTAGCATATCACAGCTAATCAAGCCTCTTTCCAAAAATCTTTTGTTTCAGATTACACACCCCAAAATGTAGAATAAAAAAAAAAAAAAAAAGTACTCACTGGGTCTTTGCTAATCTGTTGGTAAACATCACTTTCAAATCTCTGCTTAACTCCAATTAGGGAGACGTGTCTGTAGTCTTTGGGTGCATCTTGACTGAAGCTGCCAAAGGAGTGAAAGATATAAACAAAACAAAAAAACAACAAACAACAAAAAAAGAACATATAATGAATGAAACTGAAACATTTGAAGTATGGCCAAACTCATCCACACTAAGGGAGTGATTCACTTCAAAATCGAGTAAAAACACTGCAAGAGCGTTGGGTGCAGGTGAGTGTCGAGAGAGACGGCAGAGTGTGTGAAACACAAGCATGCTTCTTACTGTTAGTACTCATGAAAAATGTTATTATGAGCCATCAGCAAACTGTGTAAAACTAATCTTGTGACACAGTGCATGACAGTAATCACAGAGGCCAAATAGACATGGAGGTGTAAACGCACCTAAGATGCATTTCAGACAGATATAAATCTGATTGCTTGAGCCACTTTAGGTGGTCTGAGATGCATTCGAGCCACTGTCACAGTGACTACCTTGTAGTTCTGCTTACGGAACTGATCACGTTTCAGCACCTAATGTACTTAATGCCACTCTAAGTTCAGTGTGACATGAGCAGTTTTCATCCTGTAACCAAGATTGGATGAGCCAGTAAGTTATAATAGTTTATACACTTTACTTCGCATTGTCCATCACCATCTCACTACCACACGCTGTTTTAGCGCAAGTGGTTCACGACTGCTTGTAAACACTGGCTGTGTTGTGCAAAATAGTTCTTTACTGTTGAATACAACAGAAAAATGAGGAGTAGTACAGGCAATTGGTTATTGTATATGAGCGGATTTGCATATCAGATTCCAAACTGGCTGCCATATGGTGGGTTTAGACTTGGTTTTATTCTACAGGTTAAATATTCCAAGCGTCCAACAGATGATGGGATCAGCCACCCAAGGGTTCGAAAGTTAAAAAAAAATAACAATGACTGAATACATCTATAGCAACACTGAACTGACTAAGACCATTTAGCAAACAGAATGAGAACTTACCACTTGATATAGAGCAGCAAAGCACAGGGCACTAACTCCTCTTTGCTAAAGCCCGTGTTCTCCAGCAACTGGTTTGGCCAAACAGGAGCTGTAGGAACACCACAGATATAAGGAACAACCATCTCAAGGAACAGACAAGGAAATGCAAGGAAAAATTCTCATTATAGTATTTGGAATGTTATTTCCAAATACTATAATGAGCATCAGAAAAACCTTATGGGGACCAACTATTAAGTAACTCAGCGGCCCACACTACTCTGTTGATCATTAAAAAGGTTCTGTTACTTCTGAACATTCTACAGTTCTTTTTATCAAGATAAAGGAACCAAATGTAATAATACATGAACAATTGTGTTCTTACCGTAATTGTGTAATGCTCGGGTCAGCAGCAGGGCGGCGCAGGCGAGGCGAGCGGGGCCAGGCACAGCGAGCGGCGACCACAGCAGAGAGAGCTCACAGATGTAGCTGAAGAGATGAACACTCCGCCACTCGATGGGCAGCAGCGACTGCAGCACCTCGCCATAGTCCAGTAAAGTGGGAATCTGAGAGGTGGACCGCATAAATTACTGACTAAGATAAGCAGATTTGTGTTTTAGGACATGAAAAGGCACAGCTGTAGATGGAAAAATTAATTACCAATAAGTAACACTGGTGACTATTTACATCTAATTTCTGCTAAATATTGCAGTCCTATCATGCTTTAATACCCAAATCATGCCTCAAGTCCAAGGTACAACTTGAGTCTGACCCAACCAAGTCTAAATCACCTTTTTCTGTATTAAAGGTTATTTTAAGTAGTTTGTGTAATTACACAGAAAAAAACCCAAAAAAACTCTGCTGTAAATATACTACAGGTCAGAAATTTTGGAACATTCACACACAAAAATACCCCAATACCCTGCTGTATCGAAAATGTATTACAAGAAAACATTAGAAAACTTAAAACAAATGTAACTGACTGGCTTTGAAATGTAACAATATACACTTTAAGTGGAGTTTAATGGATGTGAAAGTTTCTGAATGTGTTTCATCAAAATACCTGAACGAGTTTTGTTAAACATCAAAACTCGACTCCTGATCATCTGGATTGATTAGCTGTGTACATGTGCAGTGAAGGGGATATTAACGGACATTATGATGTTGGAACCATGGTCATATTTCAAACACTGTAGGAGGAGAAGTAGCTCCAAATTCAAGGTATACAAGTAATAACAAAAACTAAAAGATGCATTTTGTGAAAATGTGAGCATATGGTTGCTACAAACCCAGTGTTGTGTTACTATAGACTATATAAATGACATTATGATCAAGTAAATTCTGCCAAAAATATTGACCTGCTCTCACCAAGCCATTTATGAGCGAGAACAGCTAAAACAGTAGCAGCATTCACAACATATTTTTAATTAAACCACAACAAACAGTCACACGCACCTTTTTATATATGATATATATATATATTGAGTGTACTGTGTGCTGACGCAATCACACTAATAAAACTTAGTGTAATAGCAGAAATTAGAAATTACATGATTTTTTTCCTCCAAGACAAATAAAATAAAAACCCACCAACATGTGGGGTTTTATTTTTTGCATTTTACAAGTATCTTCTCCACTTACTCTGATCTTCCCCTCTAGCACAGAGATGACCTCCCCCATCATCCGTACCAAGTCCTCATACTGATAGGTGTTATCAGTGAGCCAGACAGCCTCTCTGATAGTTAAAATGTCTTTACTTAAATACCTGAGAGAAACAAAGCATACAAGCAGCAATGAATGAATGAATCAGTCAATCAACCAATCAAAAGAAAAAATGAATAAAATAAAAGGAAAATGTAACCCCTTTCATTTATTCTCGTCTTTTATTATGCTAAAATTGACCCAGAACAACCATGAGGCCAAATGTTAATCTGACAGGATGATAGACAAACATTGACGGCCACACAGCCCTTTGATTAACAGTCTAACAACTCAACCTCAGATGTAGAATGACAATACATCACACAGGTAATCAAATTTTTCCATTGTACACAGCCACCAAACATGAATGAAGGAATGCCAAACATGTCCCTGAAGGTTTGACAGAAAAGGCTGGCTGACAAAACTTTCCTCAAGATAATTACATTTTGCTAAACCCCACTAAACAAGTAAAGAGTACATTTTAAACATTAAATGTTATATTTAAATGATGACAACCAGCAGCAACAACAAACGTCTAGGTTTGGGCCGTAAAACTCACCTTGTACAGATTACCATGCAGGCAATGCCCAGAAGCTGCAGCCGAGCCTTGGGCACAGAGCGGGAGGCCAGATAGCGGTCCACACAGCTCACAGTCACATGCAGCGCCAGACTAGAGAAATCCTTCATAGTAGTCACCTCCACCAACCAGTCCACCAATATGTACCTTGTTGATGGAGGGAATAGGGGGGAAAAAAAAACAAAAAACAAAAAAAACACACACTTCAAGCTGAGTATTTCAAATTTCCAGTTAAAGACAAGTGTAATAACTTTTTTGTGCAAGGCTGCCAATGGCCTGAAGTAAGACATTCGGTTGTTAGACCCCACCCCCTGGCAAAGAGAAAACATACATACTTTCTATCTATCTATCTATCAAGAGAGAGAGAGAATATGTATGCAAACATAAATATATAAACAAATATATATACACAATTTGCTTCCCCTGCATATAACAAAAGGCTTGGGCACTCCTTATCTGAAAAGAGTCACAGGCACTGAAGATATGGAGGGTACCTCATGGTGTCGTTGATGCCTTGTCTGTGCTGGTCATCAGCTCGTCGAATGGGGCGACAGGAGCGGAAGAGCTGCGCTACCAAGTCCGCACAGGCCCGAGGCTCCAAACCCAGAGGATTGCCATTAGCACAAGATTTTGCTAAAGACAGCTGAAAACCCAGAGAGTGAAACCATTGAGCTGAAGTGAAAACCTCAAAATATGAATGTAATGACAGGCTTACAGAAAAACTAGGCACAAAAATTAAAGAAAATATATCATCTAGACTAAACAAATGTCAGAGAATGGCATTTAACTAGATGAGTCCAGTTTTTATAACAGAGAGAATTTGCTTAAATAGCATGATTTATGGCATGTCTAAACATCACTTCAAGAGTTTAATGGCCAAATGGATCTTGAATATAAATAGGAATATAAGGGACTCAACCAAGCAAAGAACCAACATCCACCAAAAAAGGAAAATAAACACACACCTGAGCTTCCCAACAGCCTTTTGCAGCATAGTCCCTGAGAGTTCGCACGCACTGAAGATACCTACCACGGTCACACATCTGCAGGGAACACAAAGCTGCAGTCAGTCGGGGTTTTCACCAGCGTCACACAACTGGGCAGATCCACTGAAAGTTCAGGAGGTTCTTACCGCCATGCTGCGATTCTGCTCCCACAGCAGGTAAGAGCTCTGCACACTGCCACAGTTTGAGGACTCTTCCAACATGGCAAGAGCTTCTGCGTGCTTTTCCGCATCCTGATATACACACGCAAATAAAATGAACACCAAAGACATGACAAATTGCTTCAAAATGATGGTCTCATTTTTATAATTTGTATAACACCAAACAACTTAAGCAGCATCGTCATCCTCTATTTGGCAGCATTAACATCATTTCTCAGATTAGGAATTCCAGGTCCAAGCCTTTTAACCACTATATATATATAAAAAAAAAAAATTGGCATTCATGCCCCGCGGCTGTCCATCGATAAGTTGCTTCGGTAGCAGAAGACTACAGTCAGCATTGCTGGAGTTGGTATATAACAGCAATTTCAAAATAATTTCAGTAAACAGGAGTATTTGTCTGCTTGTGGCATGATAGTAGTATTAATGGTGGTTTGACTATTAAATGACCTTATAATTCAGGTGACCCAGTGACTCTCAGGGAAGGGGCAAAGGTACACTTTGGGTTGGAAATATTTTTGTTTACCACAAAGCCCAACTGAGACGATTTCTGAAAAAGCTGTTTTTCTCAAGAGAGAATATCTTCACATACAAAAAGTCCTTAAGAGCAAATTGCTGTCCTCAGGAAGACACAAGACTTCTGAGATCTACTGGCTTTCAAATAAGCAGCAAATGTGAACTAATCAGTACATTACAACATATCAAACAGTCGTCGTCGTCGTCCCCACAAGCTTTTCAGAGCATGTCTTAGTACCCATACACTCCTCACCTCAAACAGCTGAAGAACTCTAGCCAGGCAATGCAGTAGTGCTCCTTTTCTCTCCTGTACATATATAAAATAAAAAGAAATCAGGTCAGTAATTGAGTACACTGATTTTTTTTACACAGTATTGAAAGGTTCAACTGTCAGCATGAGCCACCATTTTTCTCACAAAATGCTTTGAAAAGCATAAGGAAACAAAATATAATGCTACAAATCCCACATTGCCCACACCTAGATACAGCACTGCACAGTCTACAATTCCTGGCCCCAACCCACCCATGCCAGCTTACGAAGGCTCCATATTCAGTTGATAAACTGGATCAGGTGTGTTAAACCAAGGAAAACCAACCATGCAGTAATATGGGTTGCAGGAAGCAGGATTTTTAAAAAAGCCTTTTATACAATCTGGTGAATTATCTTATTTTTTTAGAAGTAAAACATTAATTGTTGGACACCATGTATATTGTATCTGTTTCAAGGCATTCCATACCAAGTTGGTATCACTTTCGGCTTTGAGATGATCATACACAACCGCTTTGCAACAGCTTCCAGAAGGAGACCAGGGCGGCCGGATAAAGACCCAGATGAAGGGATCGGCCAGTGGGGAGCGCAAGCTCTCCGCCAAGCTGAAGAAATGAGCAGCCATCTTGCCACACTGGTCAGCCCGACCCTCAACGCTGAGAAACGCTAGAGTGGTACAAGGACAATCAGTTATAACGAATCAATTATATACACAACTAAGAGCAGATCAAGTTGCTGAGACATAAAAATACTGATGAATAAGTAACTTACGGCCTTCATTATACAAATATGCAATTCCTAGCTTCACTGCAGCCTCGAAATTTCCTTTCTCTGCAGCTCTGATCGTAAAAACACAATTACAATCAAAGAGTGATTTTAGGTTCAAGCTTGAGAATGACTAGTAGCCAGTTAGAGTAGATGGGAGCGCACCTCTTAAACAGCCACACAGTATTATGGGCTGGCCATCGATCCTTAAAGCTGACCCGCGCCCAGACACTGGAATTGTTGTCAATGATATGACAGAGTTGAGAGTGCACCTAGAAGAGAAAAAATATCTCGTTTAAATGAACGCTTGACTATTACACAAGCAACAGTGTTACTTGCATATGAATAACACACAGGAAAAGTGGAAGGAGATGGTGCACATTCACCACTGAATTACTCAGAAGTCCCACTAACAAAGCGAGTACATCCTCAACACTGTTAAATGAAAGTGTGCTTGGTAAAACTGGGTTTGCAACTCACCGCTCGGACAGCCAGCAGATCCTCGGCAGAGAGGCACTGGAGAACATAAAGGAGAACCTCTTCGGGAAGGGACAGAAGAGTCAATGAGGTCCCCTGCTTTCGGACCCTTTTCCGAGCTGGCAGAGAAAAACATTTAGAGCACCGACAGTGCAGCACTAGAAACAGAGGAGCAAAACAAAAAAGTTTACACATTAATTAGACTTAATGAAACGCATTCCAAATACAAGCTAATGTATGCAGTGGGCATATCTTCTGACAAACCAAACAAAAATTTGATACAACTTGTATTGTATTGTTTTTCCCTGTTGTATATTTGTTTTTGTGGGTTTCTAAATCATTCCAGGATTTTACATCAACCCCAGTTCTGAAGGTCCAGACTGCAGAACACTAGTCATTTTCCTGTTGAAACACACCTGATACATTTCTTAAATTTCAAAATTTAGTCAGTAGTAGTTTAGTTGATGTGTTAAAATAAATCACTAGACTGTGTCCATCGTGCAGGATCAAAACGGATGGGCTTCAAATAAAATCATTTTGAATCAATGAATTTGTCTATTTTAGAAGCAAAAGCCAATTAATCTTTCTGTAATCTGCAGGATCAGTAAACTACAGTGAGATGTGTGGAATTTAGTGTTCCCAGACTCAGAGCCCGGTTTTCCCTCCTCATTAGTGGAGAACTGAATCCACAGGAGACGGGGAACGCTGGAAACACTGCTTAGCTTCGCTACCTCCACCAGCACTACCAGATTTATTTAGAAAATATTATTCAGGAAATTAGTAGATCACATTAAGTTTCAGCTTGAAGATCTCTTAGAATCAATGAAAACCTGAGGATCTCTGAGCCGTTAGCTCCTCATAGAGAGACTCAGAGTTTCTGGGTTACTGAATGGATGTAACTCACAGGATAAACTAAAATATCCAAACAAACAAGACACCACTCTTACGGGCTGTTGGCTTGGTCTTCTGTCTACAGAGAAAATGACATAATCTTAAACCAGAAAAGTTTTATTAACTTCACCAGTCCTCACAGGCTAACAGTCAGAGCAAACAGGCTAACAGTCACTCACCGCCCGCTTTCATCTCAGACCGGTCCACAGAACTGGAATAAAGTAGAATAAAGTGGAATAAACTGTAATAAACTATGGTAAACTGTAAGAATCTATATTATAAGTAAGGTCTGAAGCAGCAGTCTCCCTCCTGTTCCGAGTCCGGCCTGATCATGAGCAGCTCTCTCCTCCGGTTCCGCCCCCAACATTTAGCCCCGCCCGCGCGCAACAGTTTAAACATCAACTTCAGCCACCGATTGGTTGAAATGTGCCTCAGCGTCGACATACAATTGGTTTAATTTCTGAATAATTAAATTGCCGTTCCTGATTGGATGGAATGATGCTATTTCGAATTGTGCGTTTCCATGTTTGTATTTGGACAATTATGTACTGATCAGCCACAATATTAAAATCCCCAATTAAAATCTATATTAAAATCTCTATTATCATTTCCATTAAAATCTCGATTAATATCTCCATTAATATCTAAATTAAAATTTCTATCAAAATCTTCATGAAAATCTTCAGGAAAATCCCCATTGACATCTCCATTAAAATCTCTATTAATGTCTTCATTAAAATCTCCATTAATATTTCTATTAAAAACCTTCATAAAAACTCCATTAAAATCTCAATGAAAATCTCCCTTAAAATGTCCATTAAAATCTCAATTAAAATCTCAATTAAAATCTCCATTCAAATCTCCATTCAAATCTCTGTTAAAACATCCATTAAAATCTCTATTAAAATCCTCATTAAAATCTCTATTTAAAATATTCACTAAAATCTCTATTAGTATATCCATCAAAATCTCCAGTAAAATCCCCAGTAAAATCTCCAGTAAAATCCACATTAAAATCTCGTGCCTGAGACGGCATTGATCCTCCAGAGAAAAAACTGGTCCATGGTCTCCACAGGGCCTCTGAAGGTGTGGTATTTGGCACCAAGACATTAACAGCAGATCCTCCTGCACGTTGCGAGGTCTCCAAGGATCTAGTTTGTCCAGCAGATCCCACAGATGTTCACCCTGAGATCTGAGGAATCTAGAAGTCCAGTCAACAGCTTGAACTCTTTGTCAAGTTCCTCAAACTGTTCCTTTCCAGTGTGGCAGGAAACAGTCTCCTGCTGAAAGAAGGCATTTGGGAACAGCACTGCACGGAAGGGGTCTAATGCATGTCACCCTAGGCAACATGGAATTCCCCATCTTCAGTCCAGTCCCAGTTTTTTTGTGACTACGGATGGCAGATGAGGGATGAAAGCAGAGGAGCTGTGTCTCTCCTTTTGGAAAAAACATGATATCGGTAACCACATTTGGAGGGGACAAAGGTTTCACCCTTCCTGAAGTCTAGTTCTTCTAAACAGTTCATAAATAGTTCACTGCAGCTTATCACAGGACTAATCACAGACTTTTAGGAAGAGACTCAAACTTTGCTGACATTTTTTAAGCCCTTCATAAGAGTGGCAGAAAACTACAGACCTAATCTGTATATAAATTCTGGAAGTTTACTGTGTAAAAGCAATATAAATAAAAATAAACGTACACAAACATTTGGTGAGTTTGTGATGGAATATCAACACAAATGCTGCAAGAACACTTATTTCTCTGAATACACAAGTACACTCCAACGAAGTACAGAATACAGTGTTTTAGTTGGACTATTTGGCTTGGTGGAGTACACTAGACTACACCTATCAGTCACGCCTCTGTACGTCTATGGTAGCACTACACATGCCTTGGACTCTACATGACTTTCGACATCGCCTGTTCACACTACACTACTTGCTCACTACTTGAGAATTTTGAAGTTGATGTGGTTTGTAAACTACTACTGGTTAAGGCATAGAGGATCACATATTTTTACACAACAGGATTTGGAATCAGCATCTAATAAGTACAGTTAGTGCCACATGAAACACATATATGCTGCAATTTACTAACCTTCCATCAAAAAATTATATTCATTTTTCAACAGATGGTTTACCAAATAGTTTCTCAAACTTAATAATAAAATCTTCAAAGTGGGGGATATAAATGTGACATCATGTTATATTTAAAAACCTCTTGTGATGACTGCCTCACACTAAGTTAAGCTAAGCTCACGCTGCAAGATTTTGGAAATTGTCAACAAAACGCAGAGACCCACAGCTCTCAACTGCTATGTGTGAATTGTTGAAAGACCTTCTGAGACACCTTGGTCGACCCAGAGAGAAAGGAACGACAATCTTTATGGGGATAAATAACAAGAGAGGGCCTTAATGAACAACATTATAGACAGAGTTGGTTTCACTAAGTGTCCAGAGAGGTAAATATTGTTGGAAGAGAAATTGAGAGCCCGTAGTCCATAAACATCAGGATCAGGAGCAACAAGCACCGCCAGAGCTTTAGGCAGCGGTTGCCCCAGCTTGGGGAAGGGCCCGGGTGGAGCCAGGATCGGTCAAGGGCAGTTTCCCACGGAGATCAGTCCAGCAGTTGTGCAGCAGTTTCCCTCGGGGGAAAACAGAGGAGAGAGTTAGTTCTGTTTAAATTTGCAGAGGATTGTTAATATCAGTGAGGAGTGCAAGTTACAACT